>LOJH01053611.1:0-12164 GCA_001685095.1 Ellobius talpinus
GAAAAACACCATTTCTCATCGGTTCCGGGCCCTGCTCAAGCTACAAGAGTACTTCAGCGTGACTGCTGGGGCTGGTGGCCAGTAAAGCCACGGGGATGAGCACTAGTGTAGAATTCCCCAGGGGCAGGCACTCCTGGCAGGTGTTTCTCTGGGTTTCCCTTTGCGAGGGGATCCAGGCAGCTTCAGCAGCCAGGTCTGGAAGAGCAGTTTGCTCTGCATAGGGGAACTCTGGGCCAGTTGTTACTAAACTCTTGCCCTTTGGGATTCATGAGTTTCTTTTGGCCCGGCATAGTGGTGTTGTACACCTTTAGTCCCAGAATGTGGGAGGCAGAGGCAGACAGATCTTTGTGAGTTCAAGGCCAGCCTGGTTTAGATAGTGAGTTCCAGGACAGCCAGAGCTACATAGTAAGATACTGTCTCAAAAACAAAACAAACAAACAAACAAACAAAAAACTAGAGTTGCTCTTACAGCCTCTGGGATCCTGAGAGAACTTTGGGTGTTCACAATTCTTAGCTGGGTTGAGGGTTGGCAAAGAAATACACAACCTTTGATTTTAGAAGGCAGAAAATGTAAATTCTGGAAGGCATGTTTCTAAAATAAATGGTATATCTGTTTTGAGCCTTGTCTGTCTCTTGAGTTCCCTTTGACAGATGGGAAGCCATCCTGATCATGACCAGAGGGGCAGTGCTGTATGAGGGGGTGTTCACCTGCTTGGATAGCTGGCATCCTACTTCTCTGCTTGAGTTACTGTCCTTAGAGTTATGACTCATGGCCTGTCCTCTTTCCTGTGTCACCTTCATGCTGGGGGCGAGGTGGTGGTGTTGTAAGTGGCACAGCGCACATTATACGCTGGCAGACGACCTGAGTTCAGTCCCAGAGCCCATGTGTGGAGGGAGAGAGCTGACACTTGGAGCTTGTTCTCTGACCTTCGTTTGTATGCCATAGAGTGGACCCTGCCTCCACATGCACAAATAAATGCTAAAGGCCCTCTCTCCTCAGAAACCCGACAGGATTCCTGCCTAAGCTGCCTTGTCCCATATGCCTACCCCCTCTCCCCAAGCCATTCCCTGGGAGGGTTTCAGGGCTCAGGACCTGCCTTGCGGTTCCTGCAGCTCTTGATGAGAAAGGGTGTGCTCAGGAAACACAGGGAAGAAAGCAGGCTTCTGTGTCCCAGGCAGTCCTGGGAATAGTCCCTCATGCCCCCAGACTTGGCAAGGTGGTCTGGGGTTCAGCCATTATGCTGAAGGCATTTTTCCTGACCCCGGGCAGGGCATGTGGCTGAGTATAGAACACTGCTCTCCCTGCCTGCCTCCCCAACTGCTTGCCTGTCCCGGTGCTGCCTGGCTCCAACATGGAGGACTGGGGGGTGTGTCTCTGCCCCTTGCCTATGATTCTGGCAGACTTTCTTCTCGGAATGCCCAGGCTGCTGAGGAAGTCCACCCCTCCCAACTTGAATTGCAGGTGTGGACAGGTAGATGGGTGTATGGACAGCGGACAGCATGGTATTTGCTGCTCAGCTCCTTCCTGAATCTCCCATTCTATTGGCCCATCTCTGCAAACAGCTAGTGAGAACAAACTACCTGACCCCCCTAGTGCACAGTTAGACTCAGGTCCACACCTGCACCTAAAGCTGTGGCATTCATTCTAGCGTGTCCAGCCTGTTCACTGCCAGCTTAAGTCTAGGGATCCCTTTTGACTTGCATTTCCGATTTCTTTTTCTTTTCAGTATGGGGACTCCATTGTGTGAGGCTTTCTGCAGAGCCACACCCCCCAGCTCTACCGAGAGGGTTGAGTATCTTCTGCCATTCTTGCTATGCTTTCCTCTTGCTAGTATGTTGGGTCTGGGTCCTAGTATGGAGGTTGTATATTATTTGTGTTTTAATAAATAAAACTTGCCTGAAGATCAGAATGCAAAGCAGCCACACTAGTCAGCCATACAGGCCAGGGAGTGGTGGTGCACACCTTTAATCCCAGCACTAGAGAGGAATATAAAATGGGAGGAGACAGGTCTCAGTCTAAGATTCATGGAGGCAGGATCGCCCATTTCAGTCTGAGGTAGAACCAACAGCTGGCTGCTTTGTTTTTCTGAACATCAGCTTGAACCCCAATATCTGTCTCTGGGTTTTTATTATTCATGCTACAAAGGTGTTAGCATTCAGGCACACCCGGCCCCATCCCCTTGGGGACCTTGCAGGCTCACCCCTGCCTTAAGGCTGCATGCAGGGCAGGGAGTATCCTGTCCCTTTAAAAGGCAAAACTCAGGCTACATTTTTCTTTTTCCTCTTTCTCTCTGCCTTTCTCTCTCCCCTCTCCTTTCCCTTCTCCCTTCCCTTCTCCCAGTGAAATTCCCCATGTAAGTTCTGTCTGCATGGCCTGTCTGTCACTCACAGTGGGACACCTTGGACCTGCCAAGGTCCGATCTCACACTGTATGCTAACAAGAGATATCTTCTATTTTCTCTGTGGTGTTACCCCAGCATTTACTTTGTATTTTGTGGAGCTGGGAGCCGAACCCAGGGCCTTGTACAAATCAGATCACGAACACCGCACTGTGTCTTCAGCCCCGGTTTGTCTACTGTTCACAGCAGGGCCAGCACCCACTCTTGGAGGTGACAACACAAAGATGGGTGCTCCTGGGGACAGAATGACAAGATTCTAAAGCACAACACCAAGAGTTTTTCTCCACACTTTACGTTGAGATGTGAGTTCAGGACTTCACATTATGGCTCTGTCCATCCTCGTTACACAGAGGTGACACAAGTCACTGACTGGACATGCGAGTGCACCTGGAGAAGCCGCCATGGGGGTGTAAAGGTCAGGTGTCGCTGTGGGATGTGTGGGAGGGAAGATATGGCTGGGTGAGGCACAGTGATACCCACCACGGTGCCTGAAAATGCCAAGGAACAAACAAAAGATCAAACCAGATGCTCCTAAAAGCCATAGGAGGTTGTTTGGGAATCTCAGTGCTAGGAGTTACCTCCCAGAGAGGCCCATGAGGCCCCTAAAACAAAAAAGGCTTTGCCACAGTTGCTGATTGCCTTCCAGAACCCAATGACAGGACCCTATTGCTGACGAGCCTACCCGATTGGAGAACTAGCTGGGACTGGTCTAGAAGTGTCCCCTCCCTGAGAGCTAGCTCCTGTAGCGCCAGAAGTTTCGACTAAGGATGCTGAGGAAGATTAAACCTCGAAGTCCTGCTCAGCTGTGGGTCATGCATGCTTGGTGATGGAAGTGCCAGGCTACATGCACTGGTACACAGAGTGCCCACGTGGCTGTGGATAGAACCACGTTTCTGATTGGACTGGAGGTCCGCTTCACAGAAATTCATTATCTGGCACAGAGAACAGACAACCGGTGACTAGGGAGAGCAAGTGCTGTGGACCAGAAGGTGCTGGCCCATGAGTTTTCTACTGTAGGTCACTGCACTCTGTATCCATTCTGCTAGTCTTCTGTTCCTGTTTTTGTCCAGACTTGTCAACAGCTATGTTCCAAAGACAGAGGAACATCCAGAGGGCACCAGGGTTCGGGATTTCTGAGGAGAATAATCAGACATCTCTCTCACACCCCCAGCACAGCCCCAGTCTCAGGGACCCTTGAAAAAGGAGGCAGAAGGAAAGTGAGGGCGGGAGGAACAGGCGGAGGGTACTCTGTGACTACCCTCTGGGTCAAACCCTGCTCTGAGAGGTCACTTCACCACGTGCAGATCATCCCAGCTATGCTTGGTGACCCCCCAGAGAGGTGTAGGGAGCAAAGCCCCTCACCTGAGTACCCAGCACTCTCTACCGCTCATACACAACTTTACCCTGATTGCATGTGGCCTGGGCAGGGGGTAGAGCATATGGAGAGGGACTCATGGAGAATGGCTCCATCTATGCCTTTGTGATCAAGCCAGAGGCATGGCCTCTTCTTCCTTCATCAGACTAATCAGCCCTTCTCCCAAGTCTCTCCGAATCACATCACTGGCCGTACAGAGCGCTCCTGCTCTCTCTCACCCCCGCCATATCCTGGAGCCACTTTCTTCACCATACAGCACTTGCCGTACCCAAACTGTCTCCTCTGGGTCTTTGATCCCAGAACGCATCCCTTGCAGGAGCCTCTCACCAGGATGACACAAAGGTCTGGTTTGTCTACTTCTCACAGTTGGGCCAGAGGCCACTGTTGGTGCTGACAGCATATAGACGGTACTCAACAAACATTGGTCCCTTTTCTCCTCTCAGCGGCTTTGTTTCTGTCCCCAAGTCTGGGAGAGTAGCAAAGATGGAGGCAGCATGTTGAAGTATAGAAACAAGACTTTTATTCGCTAATGGGTGCACAGTGAATTCCTTACACAATCAAGGAAATGGGCTCGCTCCTGGGCATCAACTCTTTTATCAAAAGAAAATCTACACTTCTTAGACCCGCGCTGGCAATGCCCCTGGACCCCAAACTAAAGGTTAATGGGGTGAGGGGTGAGCACACACCACTGAAAACCACAATGCCCTGGGACTTTAAGTGGCAATGGGGCTGGGTCAGAGCCAGCTCATACCTCCCCTTACAATGTCACAGAACAGGCCTGAAGGCATGGGGGAGGGTGGCACAGGTCAGGGTCTGTGCTCAGCATCCATGACATCCAAATACTTGGCTTCAATGATTCGGGGTAAGAGGTTGTACCTGCAGAATAGAAGGAGAGGCAAACTCAGAGATAGATGGTTATAGTGGGTCCCCACTGAGCCCAGCAGTGGGCGGAGCCCTCCCCACAGCCACCTAACCTGGGCATACCGGATTGGAATCATGACAATCATGATGAGAGGAAAGACCATCTTCATGTAGGGCAGGGAGCTCATGCCGAAGGCACAGAGCAGCAGCAGCTGCAGAATCTGCAGGCCTGTGAAGTAGTGGATCTTCCTTTGGGGCACTCTCCGGACGTAGTGGGTGGGTGGGTATGATGTCTGTGGGCAGCGGCAACCCGGCGGTCAGGGACGGCTGTGTTCCCCCACATCCCCTCCCTGGCCCAGGCACCCACCTGCTCCTTGAGCAGCAGGGCCACTCGCGAGAAGAGCTGGTTGCCATCCAGGGAGGTGAGCGCGATGTAGAGGAAGAGCCCGTAAAGCACCGGCTTGGGGATCCACTGCAGTGGGAAGGGCAGCAGCAAGAGAGAGAGCCCCACCAGGACACTGGCGCCCAGTGCGGTCAGCCGGGTCTCCTTAACATTCACAATCCTGCGGGGGCCCAGAGCAAAGGCTACCTGTGGGTCTAGCTAGGGCTTCATTGCCTCTGAGCCCTTATCTCTAAGCCACATCCTTTCCTAGGTCACATGCAGCCCAAGGTTGTTCCCCTCTGACCTTCAGGTCTACGTGGCTCTTGCCCTAGGATCCTAGAGTTCGCTTGTACTCACGTTTCATAAATGTGCCCATTCTCAACACGTTCCTCCACTAAGGCCAGTGCCCGCACGTGCAGTGGGGAGTGGGGGTAGGCGGCGTGGATCCAGGGTAGCCCGAATAGAGACAGCCCGGTATTGATGATGGCCAGGAGTAGGAGGTCCCAGTGATAGGCAGTGCCCTTCACCAGCCTGAGGTAGGTGGGCACACATGGACAAGAGTCCTATTGGCCATCAGAAGTCTGGGACCCTGCCCCACCCTCCCACAGCCCTCAGTACCTGTTCTCTGGTGCATTGACCAGGGCAGCCACTAGGTTCTGCTCAATGAAGAAAAGCAAGGAGAGCAGGAAACCAAGACCCATGGTGCTGCCGATGGCCTTGAAGGACAGAGAGTGGATCTGTGCCATCTCAAAGAGGCTCTCACTGGGGTTGTATCTGAACTTGCTCACTGCAATATGGGACAGGCTTGGCCACAGTTCCCAGGGAGCAAGGCCGTGCCACCCCCAGCTCACCCCGTCCCCACTCACTCTCAATTTCCTGGAAGCCATAGGAGCCGATGAGGGAGAAGGAGAGCACCGCAATGGGCAGGGCACAGTCAGACAAGGTCTCACGGACCCACGGGTGCAGGTAGGGGCTGGAAATAATGGGGGTATCAGCATGGCTCAGGGGCTGGCTGACCCTTACCTCCCACCCACGGGCCCCCTCATTTCTTCTGAGGAGGTCTGACTTCAAACTTGAGATCCTCCTGACTCTGCCTCCTGAATATTGGGATCAAGGGTGTTCCCTTACCTTTTCTTGAACTGGTAGAGGGTGTAGCCCAGCCAGAGTGTGCCCAGCATGATGAGGAGGCTGAGCACTGCTGTAGCCTGGCCTGAGTGTGTGCTGCTGGGGCTGCCAGCCGTGGCCATCTCAACGGGGCTGGGCAGGAGGCTGGTGTTGAGCACAGAGTGAAGGCTGGTGTTGGGGCTTCTGCCAACGCTCAACAAGCTCACCAAGGATGAAGTCTTTTTTGTGTGGTAGTGGTGACCATGATAGTACTTCCAGAAGACTGTGGGACAGGTCAACAGACCTAAGCCGTCTGGGATCTGGGAGGCTGGAGCCTAGCTTCCTTATTGATATAAGGTAGAGGGGTGTCCTAAGTGAAGTAGGAGATGCTGAAGGGAAAGGGAAGGGGCCATATGGGGGAGAAGGCTTCTGGGGGAAACAGGAGAGAGCTCTGGCCTTCTCAGTCAACCAGGAACCACCCCATGTCCATCTACCTTGTGTCTTCCATGTCCGCTACTGTCTCTTCTGTAGCTGATGATATCCCACCCTGCCTGGCCCATGCCTCTGTCCCTCTTTGGTTTTGCCTGGAGAAGCTCCTCCCCTTCAGTACTGGCGCTGCCGCTGTGCCAGCTTAGCTTGACACCTTCTCCTCTGCCCCATTGAGTACAGCTGAGAGCCCTCCCACCTCCAAGCAGGTCCCTCTCTGGGTCGGTACTCACTTGGTCTCACTATATAGCTTTAACTGTCCTCAAACTGAGAAATCCTCCTGAATGATAGGCTTAAAGGCATGTGCCACCACACCTGACTTGTACTCACTTTTGGCCATGCCCTTGACAGCATCCAGCACGAACGTGATGGAAATGAAGAAGGCAATGATTTCTTCTGTTGACCTGCAAAGCGGTGATAATGCCTCAACATGTGTGGGGTGGGGAGGGGGAAGTAATTACTGAAGGAAAGGCTTGCCCGAACTTCTGTATGGACCATCGCCATGAAAGAGTGCTCCCCCACAGAACCACACCCAGTAAGTCCACCTCGGGCTCGGGCTATGGGAAGCACGCTATCTACCCTGGGATTATAGGGCCCTGGCATGAGGCTGACCCACACCCCCAGACACTGCAGCCCAGGACCAGTCACCTCTTAAAGAGATTCATAAGCAGGCTAAGGTTGAGGAAGGCGTACAGCGCGAGGAAGAAACTGTTCCACAGGCCCGTCCATGCATAGAAGGCATTGAAGTCCAGGTTGTAGTCGTCACAGATAACTCGGATCACTGCAAACAACGGGGCAGGATGTGCAGTCAGGGCTGGGCTGGGCTGGGCTGCAGGACTTGGGCCCCAGTTCCCATTTCAACCCCACTGCACCCTGGATGTAGATGGCCAGGGGTGCGGTTGTCAGCAAGATCACCAGCGGCTGCCCAGAGAAGAGGGCATACAAGAGGCCTCCAATGCTCTGCCCAGCTATGGTCTTCTGCACATCTGTGGAGGTAATACGGTCAGGGGTCACCCACAGCCCAGGTCCAGCCTGGTACATCCCTACCACCCAACTCCTCACCGATGGCCCCGTTGGTGTTCTCATCATTGAGGGATCCGAAAGCAATCGTCGGCAGGAGGCAGGCAAAGTAGAGGAAGAGCATGGTGGTGACATATTTGCCCACAGTCTTGCCTTTCCCAATGATGCCTAGGAATGCAGGACAGACAGCATTTGCTGGAGATGCTGGACAGGCACCCATGGACTCAGGGCCTGAAAGGCTGAGCTCTGGCTGGGCACATACCATCGGTGAAGTCCAGGGGGTACACAGGGAACCGGTGCGTGATGTCTGCCCAGATGCCCTTTCCAAAAGGGAAGAAGTCCTTGCACTTTGGAGGCTGGGAGAAAAGTCAGACAGACCCCCATGTTAGCTCTGGTTGGCCTGCGCCCCTCCCACCGCCCCAGCTCTCTTCTGAACCTGAGGGTGTTTGTGAGTATGGAGGGAGCTCATGCTGTGCCCCGAGGCTCTTGGCATCGTCATGGTGAGCAGCTGTCTCTGATGCACCAACTCCTCCTTGAATTCTTCTTCCGTGCGGGTCGTCAGGAGCTTCTGGCGGAAGGTGATGTCTGAGAACATAGTGGCAAATGTGCGTGCCACCTCCATGGCAGTCTTGGTGCTTTTCTGGGAACAGAAGGTGCTGTGGTTACACCTCCAGCTCCTGCAGCAGAGGACGCCCTGTCTTTGCCAAGTGCAGTCATGCATAGGCAGCTGGCAGTAGGTTGTTTCCCTAAGCTCAGACATTAATGCACCTTGCCACTATTCCCACTAGGAACTGCTGTGGATCTCACAGATATATATCTGCCTGCCTCTTCCTCTTAAGTGCTGGGATCAAAGGTGTGTGCTACCACTGCCCGTCTGTTTTTTTTTTTTAAGATTTTAAATGATTTATTTATTCTTATCTTATGTGCACTGGTGTTTTGTATATACGCCTGTGTGAGGGTGTCAGATCCCCTGGAACTGCAGTTACAGACAGTTGTGAGCTGCCATGTAGGTGCTAGGAATTGAACCCAGGTCCTGTGGAAGAGCAGCCAGTGCTCCTAACCACTGCATCATCATGATATTCTGCTCTGCTCCACAGCCCTGGAGCCAGCCAGCCACGGACTGAGACCCTGAACTGAGGTAAACCTTCCCTCTTTCAAGCTGATTCTGAGTTCTCCATCACACTGACAGCTAACACATGGTTTGTTCACTCTCTAGCACAAGTGTCAGCTGCAGGGCAACAGTCTGGGCTGTGCCTACTCTGTGTTCCTGAGCAAGAACTCCGCGCTGGTGCAGCCTGACTTGCCTCAAGTGACTTGGGCACTAAGGCTATTGCCCCTTCCAACTGTTCTGGCCACACTGCCAGCTGCCACCCCTCTAACTCATGAGGCGCTCACTTCTCTTCTAGCACAGGAATATGATGGGCAGCCTAGCTATAAGACTACTGGAAGGGAAGCCTCCTGTTCCTGGTACCCAGAGAATCCCGAGCAGGCTCCAGAGTCAGGCAGAGTTATCAAAAAGCTAATGAAAAGGGACGCTGTGGAGAAGGCCATAATGCCAGCACTGGGAAGGCAGGAGGATCGGGAGTTCAAGGCCAGGCTCCAGTCTGTTTCAGCAGAGCTGACGGAGGGGAGAGGTGTGGGCCAGTAGTAGAGCACCTGCCCCGCTATGTGTCCATGAAGGCTCTGAGGTCCGTCCCCAGCACTGGGGAAAACAGAGCACAATGCCTAATGAAATCTTAACTATTGCATCAAATATTTAAGGCCCTTCCATAGTTTGGGGCAGAGAATTACAGTTGCCTATTCAGGATTTTAAACCTTTCTCTTTATAGGGAGAACTCCCAGACTGGACCAGTGACAGCCTCCACAAAAGCAGGGTATCTGGCTGGGTGGTGGATGGCTTGGGAGGCAGAGGTGGGTGGATCTCTGTGAGTCTGAGGCCAGCTTGGTCTGCAGAGTGAGTTCCAAGACAGCCAGGGCTACACAGTCTCGAAAAACCAAAAGGAAAAAAAAAGAAAAGCAAACAAAAACAAACATAAAACAAAACCAGAAGAATCTCCTTGCTCAGGTAGCATATGGCCCAAGAAGGGCAGGAAGCCAGCCAAAGAATGGTCTAATGTGTATAGTCATTACATTGGGACTTGAATCCGGGGCCTTGTACATGCTGAATACATGGTGGGTCTTACCAATCTACATTGCCAGTAGCCTGAATCTGTAATCGTTAAAAGCCTGCTTTTCAGTAGGAAAGGCAATCTTTTGGACATTTCCAGGGAAATTCAGATGCAATGGGGACTTTGCAAGAACATCTCTAATAAACATTGGATAGAGAGGAAGAGCAGGCACTAGGAAGCCTGTAGAGAGGTTTCCAAGGAAACGATAGAGCAACCAGGAGACCTGCTTCACAAGGCACCCAAGATGGAAACTCACCATCTTGGGCGGGGCCAGCACCAGGATGACAAAGCGGACCTCACAGGAGTTCTCCCCCCAGTTCTGGGGTCGAACCAGACGGCTGATGCACACATGCCGCTTTTGCAGGGCCTTCAAGGTACAGCTGGATAAGAAAGAACAGACAGTTGCCACCCTGCAGAGCCTGTAACAGAGGTTAACAGGGAAAACAAAAAGCCCCCATGGGGGCTGGAAAAATGGCTTAGCAGGAAAGAGCACTGGCTGCTCTTGCAGAAGAGCAGAGTTCAATGCCCAGCACCCACATGGCAGCTAACAATGCATCAGGAACTCTGGTATCTGTGATATGTGTGTGGTACACATACATACATGTACACACAATATCCAAACACATTGAAAAAAAAAAGATTGAGCTGGAGAGATGGCTCAGAGGATAAGAGCACTGGCTACTCTTCCAGAAGTCCTGAGTTCAATTCCCAGCAACCACATGGTGGCTCATCTGTAATGAGATCTGGTGCCCTCTTCTGCACAAGGATACATGCAGGCAGAATATTGTATATATAATAAATAAGTAAATCTAAAAAAAAGACAGGAGGAGACAGATCTCAGCCCGTCTCATTCTGAGGATTCCTGAAGGCAGGATCACCATATTCAGACTGTGGTAGAGGTAAGAGGCAGTGGCTGGTTGCTTTGCTTTAAAAAAAAAAAGATTGAATAGGACAGAGTGCTCATATCCTCTTTTTTCAAAGTGGAGGTGCCACAGTTGTGTCATTGTGTGGAGGTTCGTCTCTGCAGGGACGTGAGATCCCTGGCTAGCTCCAGGATAACAATAGGGGACCAGGTGTGGTGGTGGTAACGGCAACTCACATGATGCAGAGCCATGACTGCTGGTACTGCACCCCTCGGACGGTGGCGGTGACTCCCTGGATGGTATCCGAGAGCAGGTGGACTGAGGACGGAGGAAAGGATACAGGAGAGTTAGCCGTGCCGGCAGCACTGTCACATGACACGGCAGGGAGATGGCCTTACCTTTGCTCTCGGTGGGGGCCCCAGCATCTGTAAAGAGCTTGGCCATGAGCAGGTCCAGGTCACAGTCGGGTTCTGCATGGTTGGGGTCCTGGGCGAAGCGGTTCAGCATAGTCCGAAGCACATCATCCAGCGAGGTAGCTGTCTCGTTCAGGATGATACTGGCCTGGGCCAGGAATCCGTCTAGGTCCCGGTGTGCACGGACCTCTTCCTCGAAGTTCTTTAACTTCAGGTACTGTAGGGATCCCAGGTGCAGATGCACAGAGGCCGGAGTTAGCCCATTGTCTCTGGGGCCCCCACCTGCCCTCTATGACGGTCTATGAATGTCCCTGCCTACTAGGAACGATATCCAGGAGAGAAGGCTTAGGCTTGGGTTAGTTTGAGATATGAATGCCTGAGAATGTGGGAACGGCATAGCAGATAAAAGGGAATCAGCTGTCTTAAACCCTGACTGGAGACCCAGCACAGCCCCACAAGATGGGCCTTACCTTACGGGAGGTGTGGAGGAGCACACAGCCACTGGTTGCTGCTTCATTGTCTGGAGGAACGGGGAAGAGAGCTCAGTATGACGCCCCACCTCTTCAGGGCTCCTTGGCGAGCAGGGCCACCCACAGTCCCATACCAGATTTGGAGGGCTGAACATCAAGGTTGACGTTGACAAAAAACCGGATGCTCTCGCCAGACACAATGGAGGAGTTGACCGTGTCAAAGGCCTCATCCCCCAGGCTGTCTTCCCGGACTTCAAGGGTATCATCCACGTCATTCTTGAAGTATCCTTGAGTTGCAGCTGTCACCAGGAGAGACCATCTATCAGTGCTACACACCATAAGGAGGGCTCTAAGTCACAGGCGTGGGTACCTCTGCTCCATCTCCTGAGTGCACCCCTGATAGTAAGAGGCCTCCTACCAGTCAAGGAAGGAGCTTTGGTTAAGGGAAGCAAATGCTGGTCCTGCCTGGTCCCACTCAGATTGTAGCATCTGGCACACACAACTGAAGCTCATACCCAGCGACTGTCTGTACAATTTTTCAGTTTTATTTATTTATTTATTTTGAGATTGGGTTTCTCTGTAGTTTTGAAGCCTGTCCTGGAACTAGCTCTTGTAGACCAGGC
>LOJH01053613.1:0-12163 GCA_001685095.1 Ellobius talpinus
AAATGAATACAATTTGTGTGTTGTTATTTCAGGGTATACGCTAGCCATGTGGGAACTGCTCCCCTATCACTAAAATTTTCCTTCCACTCTCAATATATCTCCAATACAAGGTATTAATGGACACTTTTAAATCACAAAAGGACCCAGTTTCATCTTCAGGTTCACAGTGCAAAACTATTAGGCACAGCTATCCTATGTCAACACAGTCAACAATACCATAATCACAAATGGGAGTGGGTGACCACATCCATTCTTCTAATCACAAATAAAGTATTCCTCATCTTAATTTCTCATTTGCCAGATTAAAAAGAATGTCTCTCAGTTTGCTAAGCCTGAGTCTAATTAGCCAAGTGGCCCATTAGCTATCAATCCCCATCATTATAAAATCACATTAACTTCAAAGGGATGCTATAGATGCCTGCAAGTTAGAGGAAAAATGCAATAAGTAATGTGGGGTGTATAGAACATCTGCTCGCACAGCTCCTGGAGACCAGAGCAACTGGACTTGACAGTTCTGCTCTTCAATTCAGATTCTTAGTCTTGAGAAAGAATCTGGATTCAGGAAGAAATAAAAAGGCAATATTAAAGGGGTGGAATTGGGGGTGGATGTGTTGGAAGTCCAGTTGCATGCCTAGAGACCATTCCTAAGCACTATGATTTTTTATCCTTTCAGAAGAAGTATTGAGTTTTTAATTGTAGCTATCTCATGACATTGACAGAACTCCCTTGTGCTAGCTGACTCCAGAAATGAATTAAAGGCAAGAGTGTGACTTAGCATGACTTAAAGATTTAGAAACAGTCAACATGGGAAAGTGGACAATACTCTTTATCATCCTGTGTATATTTTTAACTTCAAAAAATCATAACTAACCACAAAATAAAAATAAACCCCACAAAGTTCTGACTTCCTCCCAGGATGCATTTGTTGAAATAATAAAAAAATTATTTGTAAATGCACTTTTTATCATTGATCTTCTTCCTTTATAGGGAAGAAGTCAGCCTGTGTGTTGAATATTGGACCCCATAACAAGTAGCATGCTAGAAAGCTTACTTTCTCTCAAAAGAATGTTATTACACTCACAGAAGAAAATAGGACAGGGAAAGGGGCTTGGCCAATATGACTTGGTAATCTGCTGAGTGAGACATCGCAATAAACTAAGAACTCCAAGTTCCTAATATAGGGCTATGATTGTCATTTTATTTTCTATCTGCCTTTTGGGTGATTTAACCAGAATTTTCCCCAAAGCTCTGATGGCTGCTCCCTTTATCCAACCTTCTGGAAGAAATTTATGGTCTTCTGGCTGGCAGAAATTCCCTCTGTGTTACTCTATATGTTTTATTGCTTGCACACTGCACAAACACCTGCTTTACATATTTGGTCCCTGAGACTTGGCTCTCAGCTCTGGCAGTCTGAGGAAAAGCACATTTGTTTACCCAGAGCCCAATTTGCCTATGCTTACTAGGACATTTCTGGATGGAGGTCTGGGCCAAATTACCCTATGCTTATCATATAACACCTTCATGTGGAGCCCCAAGACAATAGATATCAGCAAGAAATAGTTGTGACACTGGGTAGACTTGTCATGGGCCAGATCCACAGAAGCTACTGAACAAGGGAGGCTTCTGGGTGACTTGTGTTGGCACTTACACCGTCACACCACTTGGATAGCTCTTTGAAACCACCTTCAGCTTGGTCCTCTCCAAAACTGCACATCCATATAGAAGGCAAATATATTTTTGTTGCTTTCTTTGCAACACTTCAATGGTTCAGTGGAAGGCATTAGACCTTCCTGATGGGATCATTTCCTGTCCCATACCCCACACGACCCTCTTCTAACTCAACATCCTGTTGAGATTTCTTCTTAACATGAGTCACTTTCTGGAAAAGTCTCTGGGGTTTAATAATATGAGCAAAATTACAGTTATGAAGTAGCAATGAAATAATTTTATGATTGGAGATCACCACAGCATGATTTATGATTGGAGATCACCACTCTATTGAATGGTCATAGTATTACAAAGGTTGAGAACCACTGGTCTAGTCTCATGGGATAACTGCTATACCTATGCCTTAGTTTAACATTAGGAGAAGGAGCTCAATAATAATATCTATTGATATGCTTGACATGAAAATCAAGTTATCTCATCAATAGTACTTTGGGCTGATCATCAAGAGTCCCATAAATGTCAGACACTGTTATTTGTTTTCATGTTAGACTTCACAATTTCCTGTCTCTTATAATTTCTAAGAAAATAGAAGACCACAACAGCCCTGTATATCTCTGTCCCCAAATGCCTACAAAATACATTGATGTGTTGCTGGTACCTCAAATCTGTTGGATAAATAAGGGAATGAATAACACTCCTGAATGTTCTTTCCACCTCCACCTCTATCCTCTCTATTCTGTTCTTTTATTTTTCTTTTTTAGTGTTTTTTTCTTTTTTATGTTTTTTACATCCCAATGGCAGTTTCCTCTCCCTTCTCTCCTTAAAGTTCTCCTACTTCCCCTCAGCTCTCTTCCCACATACACTCCTCCTCTGTTTCTATGCAAAAAACTGCAGGCTTCCCATGGATATCAGTCAGCCATGGTATATCAAGTTGCAGTAAAATTAGGCACCTCTCCTCATACTAAGTCTAGACAAACTAACCTAGTATGAGTAATATGTTCCTAAGAGCTCGCAAAAGAGTTAGAGACAGCCCCTGCTCCCACTTTTAGGAGTCCCACAAGAAGATCAAGTTACACAGCTATGTGCAGAGAACCTAGGTCAGTCCCATGAGGGCTCCTTGGTTGTTGGTTCAGTCTCTGTAAGCACCTATGAGCCCAGGTTAGTTAACTCTGGGGGATTTCCTTGTTGTATTCTTGACTCCTTCTGATTACTACAATCCTTCCTCCCACTTTTCCATAGGGAAAAGCTGAGCTCTACCTAATGTTTGACTTTGGGTCTCTGCATCTGTTTCCATCAGTTGTTGGGTGAACACTCTCTGATAATAATTGGGCTAGGCACCAATCTATGAGTATAGCAGACTATAATTAGGAATCATTTCATTGATTTTTTGCCAGTCCTGTTTTGTTCTATTCTAGGTCTCTGGAATATCAAGCCTCTGGGTCCTAGTGCTTCAGACAGTGTCAGAGTGGGCTGTCTTTCATGGCATGGATCTGAGGCTGGACCAGTGATTGGTCAGTTATTCCCAGAAATTTTTGCAACACCTTTACCCCAGCACATCTTCTAGGCAGAAAAATTGTAGGTCAAAGGTTATGTGGTTGGGTTGGTGTCCCATTCCATCCATTGGAAGTCTTTCCTGGTTACAGAGATGACCAGTATTCCCTATTGCTAGTCGTCTTAGCTAGGGTCATCCTTGTAGATTCCTGGGAGTTTCCATTGCACTACATTTCTACCATGCCACCAAAATATTTCCCTTTTCCACTCATCTCTTCCATCACTCTTTCCTTTCACCCTATCCCCTAACATAATACCTCCTATTCCCATCCCCACCCTCCCCCAGTTCACCATCAAAATCTATTCTATTTTCCTTTACAGGGATATCCAAATGCCCCCCTTAAGAACTCATTGTTACTCAGCTTCCTGGGTCTGTGAACTGTAGAATTATTATCCTTTACTTTATAGCTAACATAGACTTATAAGTTATTACAGACTATGCTTGTCTTTATGGGTCTAGGTCACATCATCCAGGATGATTTTTTCTGGTTCATTCTATTTATCTACAAATTTCATGGTGTCATTGTTTTTAACACCTGAATAGCAATCCAGTGTGTAATTGTACCACATTTTCTTTATTGATTCACCTGTTGAGAGACATCTACGTTGTTTCCAGTTTCTGGCTATTATGATTAAAGCTTCCATGAACATAAGCTGAGAAAGCATCCTTGTGGTATGAAAGAGCATACATTGGTTATATGGCTGGGAGTGGTATAGCTGGATCTTGAGGTAGAATGATTCCCAGTTTTCTGAAAAGCCACTATATTGATTTCAAAGTGACCTTACAAGTTTGCATTCCCACCAGCAATGGAGGAGTCTCCACCTTGTTCCACATCCTTGCCAGCATGAGCTGTCATTTGTGTTTTTGATCTTAGTCATGTTAACAAATATAAAATGAAATCTCAGAGTCATTTTGATTTTCATCTCACTAATGCTTAAGGATGTTGAATATTCAGTATATTTAGTTTTAGATTGAGGTCTTCAATCCACTTGTACTTGAGCTTTGTACAGGGTGACAGATATGGATTTATTTGCATTCTTCTACATGCCAACATCTAGTTAGGCCAACATCATTTGTTGAAGATTCTTTTTTCATTTGGATAATTTTGGCTTCTTTGTCAAAAAAATCAGGTGTCCATAGGTGTGTGAATCAATGTCTGGGTCTTTGATTCAAACCCACCGATTCACCTGTCTGTTTATATGCCAATATATGCAGTTTTTATTACTATCACTTTATAGCAGAGACTAAAATCAGGGCTAGTGATGCCTCCAAAAGTTCTTTCAGGGTTTCTCATGTATACTATTATATTATAAGCAAATAATGATATTTTGACCTCTTCCCTTCCAATTTATATCCCCTTGATTTCCCTTAGTTGTCTTACTGTTCTAGTTAGAACTTCAAGTGCTGTATTGAATACATGTTGAGACAGTGGACATCCTTGTCCTATACCTGATTTTAGAAGAATTGCTTTTAGTTTCTCTCCATTTAATTTGGTATTGGTTTTCGGCTTTCTGCATATTGTCTTTATTTTGCTTAGGTCTGCCCCTTGTATCCCTGATCTTTCCAAGACTTTTATCATGAAGGTGCATTGGATTTTGTCAAAGGCTTTTTCAACATCTAATGTGATGTGTAGGGTAAAAAGGGTCAGTGATTTTGTGGGTTCCTAGTCTGTTTGGATGCTCACCTTCCTAGACCTGGATGGACGGGGGAGGACCTNGGGAACCCTGACTGCTCTTTGGACTGGAGAGGGAGGGGGAGAGGGAGTGGGGGAGGGAAATGGGAGGAGGGGAGGAGTGGAAATTTTTAATAAAAAAATTAAAAAAGGGCCAGTGAAAAAAATACCCTGACCCTGAGACCAAAGCCAAAGAAACACACCCTGCCCCTAACCAACATAAGATTTGAAATGCAACCAATCACTGAGCATGAAATACAGTCAATCTCTGAGCTTGTGCCAAGCTCAAAACTTGAGATTCTACAAATCCCCACCCTGAAAATCTTCACCCTGGAAAGCTCTGCCCTTATGAAAACCCATATAAGCCCTGTTCCTGTTCAGTTTGGGGCTGCCTTTGTCTAACCTGGCAAAGGTGACCACTTTCCTGAATTTCTCCCTCCCAATAAGTCTCTTTAGTGAGCTTTGTTGTAATAACTTTCTTTCACTTGAGAGAAGTGAAGCAGAGCTATAACAACTTCGGCTTGGGGGAACTTTCCCTTGTTGAAGCAGAATTGTTGCAATCAAAGGAAGCTAAGCAGAGCTGTAATGCATCTTCTAAGCAGACTAGAGTAGAGCTGTAATGACCTCACTAGGGAACCCCTCCCCTGCTGGAACAAAGTTGTTATACTTGTAACAAATTTGCAAGAGTTAAAACTTTTCCTGGAGCAAGGACTATAACATTTTCCTGGGGAAACCATTCCCCATCAGAACAGAGCTGTAACACTTCTGCTGAGATACCTTTCTCTTCTGAGCTGTAGGTATCCCTTGGCTTCTGACTGCCAGGATACCATTTACTTCAAGTTGTTGAGTCTCTGTGTAGTTTGGACATCAAGGTTACTATGGACTTATAAAACAAATTTGCCAATGTTCCTTCTGTTTCTATTTTTGGAATAATTGGACGAGCAATGGTATTAGCTCTTCTTTGAAAGTCTGGTAGAATTCTACATTAAAATCAGCTGGCACTGGGCTTTTTTATTGTTGGTGTTCAGAGACTTCTAATGACTACCACTGTAGGTCTATTTAAATTGTTCATCTTATCTTAATTTAAGTTTGGTAAGTGACATTTAACAAGAAATTTCTCAATTTCACTTAGATTTTCCAATTTTGTTTAGTACAGGTTTTTGAAGTATGACCTAATGATTCCTTGGATTTCCTCAGTGTCCAGTGTCTGTTATTATGCCCCCTTTTAATTTCTGACTTTGTTAATTTGGGTATTCTCTCTCTCTTTCTCTCTCTCTCTCCCTCCCTCCCTCTCTCCATATCTCTCTCTCTGCCTTTTAGTTGATTTGGACAAGGTTTATCTATCTTGTTGATCTTCTCTTTTCATGGGAAAGAACCAAAAAAGAGCCAAATCTTTGTTTCATTGATTCTTTGTCATTTTCTCTGTTTCTCTTTTATTGATTCCAGCTCACTGTTTGATTGTTTCCTGATATTCTTCTTGGGTGTGTTTGCTTCTTTTTGTTTTAGAGATTTCAAGTGTGCTGTTAAGTTGCTAGTATAAGACCTCTCCAATTTCTTTGAAGGCAATTAATGCAAAGAACTTTACTCTCAGAATGGCTTTTATCGTGTCCCATAAGTCTGGGAATGTTGTACATTCATTTTCATTAAATTCTAGTCAGTCTTTAATTTTTTTTCTTTATTTCTATCTTGACCCAGTAGCCACTCAGTATAGAGTTATTCAGTTTCCATTAGATCATAGGCTTTCTGTTGTTTCTATAATTGAAATCCTCCATTCTGTTCTCGAATGTTATCCTTCTCTCTTATCCCCCACAATTTAACCAGGAATTTGGACTTTTATTCTACTTGAGCTTTTTAAATATTTAATTTTTATTTATTGCTATTGGTGGGGGTATATGTCCATTCTGTGTTACATATGTGGAGTGGGAGTCTATTTTTGTGAAGTCAGGTGTTTTCATTTTTACATGAGTTCTGTGGTTTGAACTTAGATCTCTGGGTTTTTGCAGCAAACACTGTTAACTACTAAACCATTTTACCATGTCTTGTTTGTTTTTTGATGCAAAGTCTAATGTAGCATACTGGCCTTAAACTGATTGTTTAATGAAAAATAATTTTGAATTTCTGAAAAACTTGTCTTCACTTCCTGAGTGTTAGGATTTCAGGCATTTTTTTTTAATTAAACTTCATTATCACACTACTAACTCTTGAAAAGCTGGAACCATCTACTTGTCCCCTATAGATCCTGGCCTATCAGTCCATTTGGAACATGGAAAATTTTCTGTGCAGAAGCAATAGTAAAATTCCTAGCATGTTTCTGATTATAACAAGCTCCCTGAGATCACATGGCTTTCTGTCATATGCAGAGCAAATACCCATTGTCTGAAGAGATACTTCCTGTCTATCTATGTTCAGGCACTGATGGTGTCTTCTGGTGCTGTCCTTTCTCTTTCTACCTTGTGGGGTGCTGTCTGAACATGTACATAAATATCATGTGGTAATTGCAGCCTGTGAGCCTTTGATGTTTTTCTATCCTTACCTAGCTGCCCTGTCCCATCTCTTTGCTTAGAACCAATGTTATTTAAATCACTTGTCTGGTTCTACCCTTCTTGTGACCTCCCAATGGGATAGTCCTCTTTATTATCAGTATTTCTAAGATGTCATCAAATCCTGCCTTAATATCTGTCATAGTTCTTACATTTTTTGCTCTTCACAGACAATTGCAAGATTCAAATACAACTTTTATGTCATAATATGCTGTGAAAACTCCTTCAGCCAATAGCCTTTAAGATACCAGCCTACTTGGTCAAGGTCTTCTATACTATGAATGCTGTAAAGCTTGCACTCTCACTTTCTCCCAGCTGCTGGATTTGGTTCCTGTTCCCAATTCATGCAGAGGACTGTGATCTGTGAGTCTACCCCTAAATAAATGACCCTTTATTATATTCAATTCTGAGCTAGTGTGGTATCACTTTTTAGTGTCCATCTTCATCTGGTGACCATGTGAATCCCAACTGCACACCTACTGCATGGAGCAGTCTAAAAGGTCCAAAAGGTCTGCACCCCAGAAGGTCTCCCACCCCCACCCACCTGGTTTGATTTTACCTACTCAGCAGTTTTTTGCCAAAACCCTGCCACAGTGGAGCTACCAAAAAATGACATGACAATTTCCCAGGCTTGTGTATACTTCCTTCCTCCTGTGGATTTCTCTGCCATGTGGCAACTTGCACAACTTTTGGTTTGTGTTCCCTGCTCACAAATTCTGGACACCTTGCTCCATGTGTGGAATTGATTTAATTGCTCTTAACTTATCAAGGAAAGCAGATTTGTCAGTATTTAGCCAGGCATCAATGCCTGGAACCAAAACAGCATGGGACTGTTTGTGCCACCACCAATTGTGTCTCTTTGCCATGCAGCTGCAACCACTGGACAAAAAGATTATTATACCTACAACAATTTACAGAAATCTCATAGTAAAGGTAAGTATTTGATTAATAAGTAAATCAATAAACTTTAAAATTATACAATTGCAGACAATATTACCATCCAGGAGTTTAATAACCTTTTTGATTACACTATGGATTGTATTCTGCAAGGCTTCTATGCTTTTTCTGATACATATATTTATTACATATTAGGACTTAGTTTTGTTTTTCATATTATATCCTTAAGAAAATGGTTTGATAACAGAGCTAAGAATGAGGCACTTTTAGAAATGATGCAGTCTTTACAGACTAATAATGAACAGCTAGCTGACAGGATTAATACCATTGAAACTCAAAAGTTAGCTGAAAAATTAATACCATTGAATAGTATGACAAAATTCAATCCATGTCAAAGAGTACTAAGAAATTATCTGAAAGAATTCATAATGCTGAATTGGAAAATCAAAATCTTTTAAAAAGTTATGATAAGTTAGCAGATAGAGAATATCTCCAGGAAGGCAATTTGTACACTGTCCAAATAATGTCCAAGGATGAAATGTTATCTTTAAAGGAAAAACTTAATGCCTTAGAATCACATGTGCAGAATGAGGACCCGAAGTCAGGTGTGTTAATGAGATCACTAGAAATACATACAGACCAAGAGATTCAGGCTTTACAAAAGACAGTAGCAAAAAATATTTGAAATGATTGAGGAAATTATCAGAGCTGATGAATAGGGAGGGGAAGTATAAGGATAGGATTTTACATCACCAGTACCTGACAGAGTCAGAGATGTTTTACCCGGGATTTTATCTTCTTATCCTGTTATCATCTCTGAAAATTCATCAAGTTCTAAATGCCCAAAAGGATCCAGAGAACATATATAGAAACCTATAGGTATAAACAATCTAAAAGATCTTAAAGAAATTAAGTAAGCATTAGTATCTTATGATCTGCATTCACCATTTGTTAGAGAGATCATAAAGACATGGACTTCTAGCAAGGCTACCTCACATGATTGGCTTCAATTAGTTTCAATGGTCCTCTAAGGCAGGACACAACTACTGTAGGAATCCTATTGGTGAGAAGAGGCAAAATGTTAGAACAACATGGAAAAGCAAAAGGATTTCAGATTTCCCAAGATCAAATTTTTGGTGAAAGCACTTATGCTGACCCAGAGTATTAAGCTCTTTACAATGAACACATCTTGTCCCTATGTCACAAAGCAGACTTAAATGATTGGGAAATGATTCAAGAACCAAGAAGAATATTTGAATCATATACCAGGGTTAAAACTGGGCCAAAGAGAACCATTTAGTGACTTTATACAAAGATTAACTAAGGCTGTACATATAGGAATAATAGACCCAGAAGTTAGACAAGTAATTATTGAATCTCTGGCTTTTGAAAATGCTGAATTAGAATGCAAAAAGATACTTGGGCCTTTAAAGGTTAGAACAGCACCCACTGATAATTGGATCCTGCATACAATGAATGTTGAGATATTTGACTATAATACTGAGGCTTAGGTAGGAGAAGCAATTTCTAAAATATGAGGAGACATCAAAATGCTAAATGTTTTAATTGTGGTAGAACAGGACACTGAGAAGGGATTGTAGACAAGGAATTCCTAGAAATAGTGTCTCCTCTGGGATTGACAAAAAATAGAAGGTCTCAACATTCTGGATTATGTAGAAGATATGGCAAAGTTCGACATTGGACCAATGGATATAGATAAACAAAAGACAGACAAGTCAACCTGATACCATCAACAAACTCCTTGGGGGCCTCTCACAGGCTTCCAAGTCAAATATGGTCCAGTCATTCCCAGTCAATGTGTAGGACATACCTCACCAGGAAAATTAAAAAAAATCAAATGCATGTTTTAAAAAACTATACTGTTCTGGATGATTGAATAAACATGGAGGATGAATAAAAAATAGTAGGAAACAAGAAGCATACATTTTGGCAGACTTCTATAAATGATCAAAGACCAAAGCTAAGAGTACATATTGATAACATTGTAATTGAGGGATTACTAGATGCAGGTGCAGATGTGACTATCATTATCCAGAATTTGGCATCTGAATTGGCCTTTTCAAAAGGAATAAGTTCAATTCCTGGTAATTGGAACCATATCTCAAGTGAAACAAGACACAAGAGGGGTTGAATGCATAGGTCCATAAAGACAGAGAGAAAATCTGAAGGCATATGTGGCTAATTTTGCAGTGAATTTATGGGGTTCATGATTTGCTGTGGCAATGGAATACCCAAATTAACATTCTTGCAGTCCCAGAAATATGAGATTCTGGGAAAGATATTATGAGGTACTGTACACAATGGTCAAAAGCCATTCAAGCTATAAAAGAACACAAAGCAAATAGCAAAGCTTCAGAGGTACCAATGGTCCTACCTTTAAATTGGTTAACTGAGTAACCAATATGGGTTATAAAATGGCCTTTAACAAAGGAGAAACTGAAGTCTTTAGAACAGCTGGTACAGGAGCAACTAGATCCTCACCATAATTGAAGAGTCAACCAACACTTAGAAGTCTCCTGTATTTGTTGTTTAAAAGAAATCTGGAAAATGAAGAATGATGACAGAAGTAAGATCTCTCAACATGGTAATTCAACCTATGGGCCCTCTACAATCTGGAATTTTCTTGCCTTCCCAATTGCCTAAATGCTGACCTCTTATAATTATTGATTTAAAAAATTGTTTCTTCACCATTCCTTTACAATAAAAAGACAAAAATAAGCCTTCACAGTGTGTAATTATAATAATTCTCAGTCTACTAGGAGATATCAGTGAACCATCCTCCCACAGGGAATGCTCAACTGTCCCACCCTGTGCCAATACTTTGTAAGTCAGCCATTGGAATTAATGCATAAAATATCCTAAATCTATAATTAACCATTGCACAAATGACATTTTGTTACCCCATTAAAAGGTAGACACTTTAGAATGAATGTTTGAATAAGTAAAGAAAGTTTTGCCTAAAGGGAAATTACAAATTACTCTTGAAAAACTACAAAGAAGATATTCTGTCAATTACCTAGGTTATAAAATAGGTTTACAGAAAATTAGAACACAAAAGGCTAAAGTTAAGAGAGACCAATTGTGGACTCTAAATAACTTTCAAAGATTGTTAGGAGATATTTCCAGTCTACAATTGGCTGTTGGAATAACACCAGATCTAATAGTTTAAACAAAAGCTTACATGATGGCAAAGACTTAAATAATTTCAGGTAATTAACAGATGAAGCTGAGAAAGAATTAATTGTCCTTGAAGAGAAATTCAGGAGATATGTGGATAGGATTAATCCAAATATTAATTGCATGCTAGTCATATAGCATTCCAGAATTTCCCCTAGAGGATTTTCAGTGTAGAGGGAAGATATTATGTTAGAATAGATCTTTTTACCACATAAATAAAGCAAAAAATTGAGAAATTATGTGGAAAAGGTCTCTGAATTAATTATAAAAGGAAAATTGAGACTTCATCAATTAACAGGTATAGACCAAGCAGAGATTATAGCGCCTTTCACTACTGATGGAATTAAAAAATTATGGAAGACAATGAACCTTGGCAAAGAGCTTGTGCTAATTTTTTAGAAGAGATTAATATCATTTATACTAAAAGTGATATAATTAAATGTAAAAAGAGAACTACTTGGATCCTTCCCGCATTATACAGGACACACCAGTAACTGGAGCCCTCACATCCTATACTGATGCAGATAAATCAGAAAGGCAGGTTACACATCAGAAGATTTAAATAAGGTGGAACAAAACCACTATAATTCTGTCCAAAGGGCAGAATTATATGCTATTCTCATGGTACTAAGGGAT
>LOJH01053614.1:0-12163 GCA_001685095.1 Ellobius talpinus
GTGTCCAAGGAGATGGCCCCATCTTGTTCCTTGGGCAGCGGAGGAGAGGGATCCACTTTGATTTTTAAAAGACCATTGTGATAGCAAATACCTTTCAAGTCTGCTGTGATGGGGCCTGCTCCATGAGAGGGTTGTTCAACTAAAAATTTGCAGTCATGGGGTAGTTTCATTGTTCCCAGTATTGGCTGGGGAATTGGGATTTTCCTTTTAACCCCTGCAGACAATTAATTTTCCTCTCACATAGTTTGTGGTGTTTATCTTCTTATATCCGCTTACTGTTTTTTATTGCTATAACTGAAATTGATGTCAATGCTAATGCTGATTCCTTAGTGTATTGCCATAGGTAATTCATAGGGCTGAAGTGTGTAATTGGTATGAAATTTGACCATATGTACCTGAGTACGGAGTCCTGACTCAACATCACGTGCTCTCTGACTTTGGCAAGAAATTACCTATCCCTGTTTGTACAACCTGCTTTGATCTCTGATAAAATCTACTCAAAAATAAGAAATATGTATTTTATTTAGACAAAAGGTTGGTCCATAAGAAAGTACATGGTATACAAATGAAATATTATATTATAAATACATTCTTAGATATTTTTTCTACTCATTATTTGAAGAGATAATCTTCTATGAAAACACAAGTTTTAAGTTAGATATATCATAAAGTATCTAAAAGCTTCATCAAATGAGTTAAAAAATGTGACTAACCTCAGGTTACTTGGTACTTAATATAATAATGGACTGGGTGTTGATAGGTGATAGATGAAAGATATGTTTAATATATTTATTATTTGCAGATAGCAATTCTCTACATGATAAAACTAAATTTGCTCTGGGTAAATGAAAGGTATAACAAATTCTCTGCTGACAGAAGTGACAAATAATATAGTGTCTCTGAGGAGACTGACAATGAAATAGAACTTACCAGGGGTATCAATCAATCTCAAGATTGCTCTCCACTTCAAAACATTTCCATGCCTGAGCTTAAGTTACTGTAGTATTCAGACACTGGAACTGCGGTGTAACGGATAAAATGAAGCCTCAAATCATCCTCCAATCTCAAGAACATTCTGACAGAATTACTGTGACTTGTCTGTGGAAACTGATTTCCTCTTAAAGAAAAATAGGCTTTCCTTATTGTGTTAAAAATGATTTTATCTATTAAGTGTCTTTTCTTCGGAATATCTTTTTTTTATGACCCGAAAGGAAAAATATTCTTCTCCTCCCATGTTTATATTCAGTTTTACAAAGTTAACAATAATCTGAGTAGCTAGTAAAATGAAGTTTAACCAGGGAAGGAGTAACATTTAAAAACAAACTCAAAACAGATAAACAGCAATACCAGTGCTCAGCCATGTTCTATAATGCGAGTCTTCTACGTTATTCAGTTTCCCTGCGGCAAAAGCATCTGATTGTGGACATGCTAGATCAGCATTACATCATAGGATACTAAACTGTAATACTTCAGTGTATCCTTTGGTTTTTGTTTAAATTTTTTTTCAGCTAAAAGTCTACTTGTGTAGTTCAGGCTGTTCTCAAACTCAAAATCCTTCTGTCTCTGCCTTTCTGGTGTTGGAACTATAGGCTTGCAATATAGAAAATAACAGGAAACCTTATACAACGAGGTTTGGACTGTTGTGCGTGATCCTGGTTAGGTCCTCCTGCTGCTTTTTCTCCAGACCACTCAAAAAGATTATGCATCTAAGTAATTTCTCACTTGTGGACCATCATTTAAAAGTTTTATTTTATCTAAAGTATTCATAAATGTATACATATATACAGATATATATATATACATACATAATTGTACATGTACACAAATATACATATAAATACTCACATATATCATATCCCAATATATGTATATGTATATATGTGTGTGTTTATATATCATACACGCACTTGTGTGTCTGAATATATATATATATATACAGCTAATGGAAAAAGATATTCTATTCTGATATTTTGCAATTTGATTAGTTTTGGGAAAAACTTAAAATAAAATATGGAATGTCAGAAATTGCAGTTCTCACATGAAAATACATTAGCATTGTTTGCTTAAGAGCAAAGGAAAATGAGAATGTTTTCTGTTTATACTTCATGTATTCAGAAGAATAACTTTTGAAAGAGTGGACTCATAGAATTAAAGTTAAACTTGGCAGTGAGCATAAAGTGAAATTATATTTCACAAACATTCTTAAGTAATAAAATCTTCAGGGTAAAACAATATGTAGAAGCCTAAATCTTACTTATGACTATAATATTATTTTTGGCCTTAGGGTAAAAAAAACTAATAACATTGGAAAGAATACTGCTTTGAATTTATTAAAAGGATATGACCAGTTTCTGTGATAAGTGAGCCATTTCCTCACTGGCCTTTCATCTTATCATGCTTCCTATGTATATTTACTTGCTAAAGATTCCCATTTGATTGCTCTTTGTCAGAGACATGTATGAATGTCTTATCTTTGAGAGCAATGATGAATGAGAACTTCCTTCTGAAGAGTTATATAATATGTTAAACATTATTTTGGGAAAGTACTAGGCGTCATTGAAAATTTATGTTGACATTTATGGATAAATGTTTATGCATACACATTGAACATTTCACTATATACATGTAGATTTATACCCAGTAAGGCACAGCATGATGTCATATCATATTTCGCATATTCTACTACAAAACAGTTGACCTGATAAATTCCACTATTCCAGATGCAGCCAAGTCCATCTATTCCTTGCCATCTGTGTTCCATCCAAGTGCTCTTAGTCACACTGTAAAGCATGAACTCACAAGGTATAAAAATTGATTTATTAGGGGGTACAATGAAAAGGACAAGCTCCTAGGTATAGATTAAAGCTGAAGCCGCCACTGATCCCATGCCACCTCTCTACCCTTTCAGTCTCTGACCACACTAAACACTAGCCAGACCAAGAGGACCAGAGTGTTTTCCCCTCCAGGATATCAGTCCTCATGGAGCACACAAGGCCACATCCTAAGGGTGGTACCCCAAAACTATTGATGGAACGCATTTTCATAACACTTTCCCCTTTTGTCTAAATAATAAGTTTCTAACCCTAATACAAAACTATATACAATAAGAACAATTATCAAATATTATTCAGGAGAAAGCAAATGTAATAACATACATAAAAATAGAACTACAACTTACAAGAACAACATCAACCGAGAAACACATACTAAATATCCAGGCTCTACGTAATGGGTAAAATAACAGAGATTATTCCTATAGCTGTCCTATTTTGAGGAATCTGTCTTGTACCTAAAAATGTCTTAACTACAATAAAGAGACTAGTATTCAATCTCACCAAAGACCTGAGGAGGAAAATAATATTAACTGAGTAAATAGGAAGTGCAAGTAAGCAACTTCCAAATGGTACAAAAATGGCAGAGACAGCTAGCTCCCTGGACAGACACCCAAGATCTCTCTGCAACATTGGGGCAACTAACTTTGGATATAGGTCTAGAATTGCTGACAGACCATTTTCAGAAGCAGGAAAATTTGAGGAACTGTCCTACCCTGTTTTAGCAATGTTCAGCAGTTGTTTTTCCTTGTATCTTGCTTGTCCAGTTTGGACAGAATGCTTACTTCTAGCATTTGAGGGAAGGACAGTTATTTGCCCAATAGGCCAGTTTTGCCAAGAAGAAAACAAGCTCCATTTGCAATGTCTCTGGTGCTCATAATCCTTTTGGGAATAGCTGGGTGCTGTCAGGACCAGTCATATTTCACATCAACAAATTTCTAAATTATTGAAACATTTCTGTTGGCCTTTGAAGTATTTGAAGATTACCTAACTATGTGGTGTACATCTCTCTGCATCTAGAAAACCCAACTAACATAACTATAAGCAAGACAAACATGACTATTAACATGTAATACCAATAACTTATATAGCCTATAGGATAAAGCTTCACATATAAACTAAACAGTCTTTAAACAGATGTCAGCAAGAAGACAATGACCTCAAAATTGTAATAAAATGTAAAAGTACCTTAATCAGAGGTAGGAATATGTAGTACAATATGACAAAAATATCCTTAAATTGTACCAATATGCAAAATATCTTAAGCAGATATAGAAACATACAAATATACATACATACATATATACATATACATATATGCATACATTATGACAAAAATAATTTTGCATTTGTGCACAAAAACATTGTAAAAAGAAATAGGAACATACACAGTAGGATATCAATCTACAAATTATCATAGACAGGAATATAAAAATAATTTAACATATGTATCAATATACAGGAATCTGTACCAATGTACATTGTCTATAAGTAATAGTTGCTAAAAATAGTTTATAAGTAGATGCACTAATCTACCTCATTATTCTATTCTACATATTCCCATTTTTCTATACCAAGCATGATTTTCGAGTATAATACTATTATTTTTATGCCCTCATCCCTATAATAACTTACAACCAACCCTGAGAAAAGCCAAAACCATCCATCCCAACTATTGGGAGAGAGCACTTGGTTTCTTAAAATTATTTCCAGCTGTCTTGAGGGCAGTGGTAACTCTATGGGATCCTATAAAAAACTGAAACAATATTTAAGTCTTAAGAGGACTAGCCAGTCTCTGAATAGCCCACAAGGCTCATCTGGAATTCTTACCTGAAGGTCTAGCTAGAGTGTTGTATGAAGGTGTGTCATCTCAGGTAGTCAATTTGGAATTTTCCTGAGTAGGTTTAATCCAAAACTGGTCCTCGAGTGGTGTTTATCTACTTGATGGCATCATTATGGATCAGGTAGAATAGTTGTGGTGCCTCATATTCCTTCTGTGGGCTTCAGAGACTGCTGTTAGGAAACTTTATTGTTCACTGTTGAAAACTTGAACATTATTAATATCAAAACAGAAAATTTAATTTTTTGATACATATTCATCCAAAGAAAGGTACTATCGAGATGAAGATGGGTGCCAGGTGAAGCGTGAACTCACTAAGTTATAAAACCCAGCTTATTAGGTGGTGCAGTGAAGAGGATAAACTCCCAGATGCAGAGTAAGACTGAAGCTGCTGCTGATCCTACAGAAGCCTCTCTGTCTTTTGGATCTCTGACCATGCTGAGCACTAGCCAGAGCAAGAGGGCCAGTGTGCTTTCCCCTCCAGCTCATCAGTTCTCATGCAGCACACACACACAGGCCACACCCTAAAGCTGCTACCCCAAAGCTATTGGTGAAATGAATTCCCACAATAATACTGTTTAATGAAAAGTTTCTCAACTCAATTGATTACTGCTTTGATGTTTTCCAGGCATGCCTGGTGATGAACCTGGAATATGAAACAATTTCCAATTGATATAAAACTAATTAAGGTAGGCAGTCATCCACATACCACATTGTAATGAATTATAATAAATTCATCAATCTCACTCACTCTTACTCCAAAAAAGCCCACTGATAGGATCTGTAGTAGTGTTCTTCTCAGCCTTGAAACTGACTGTCACAGATTCTGAACTACTGAAGATTCAAGCTCATTACAACAGATTGCTGTAATTTTCAATGTTGTGAATAAGATGTATAGCTTCCACACTCCTCCCACCTTATTTATCATTTTCTACTTCATTTTTCTTATACTTAGTTTAATGATGGACAATAATGATTTGTTGTGAAATAGCTTCAGCATCTCAATGACTAAAACCTGAATGAACCCACTCACATCCTTCCCAGAGAATGTGAGAAAATGATGACTGACTACTTGAGATCAAGTGGTTAAACTACAACCTGTTTCTTCTCCAGAGAAGGCTGTGTGTCCTCTCAAAAAGCCAAAATGTAATCATAATTTTTATTCATGTTTCTACAGATCTTTCAGGCATGTGATCAAACAGCATATTGTTGTTACATTAAATTACCAATTGTTTTGGAATGTGGAACTATGTTCTAAAGAGGATCTTACCATCAAAGCGATGTGGTTGTTTAAATGTTGAATATGGAGAGAAAACGTCTAGCCTACATTAAGTGCCATTTTGTCTTCATTATAATTAGTATTTTCAGAAGCTGGCAATTTGTAAAGATGACCACTACTACTATGACACATGCTTGAATTTCTTCCTATAGAAGTGGATTATAATACATAAATTTCAAAATTGGCAGAGTAATGGTGATGAGTAACCAAAGAGACTTGCACAGATTCCCTTGACTTCACTACAGCAGACATCTCGAGGACAAACCCAAGTTTGGCCATGATTGACCTTGGGATGTTTCCTCAGCTTCCTATTCAGAAGAGCACTAGAGGTATGTGTGAAGCCTTAGGATGCCATTCTGATGCCCAATGTACCATGGATATGCCTAACACATTTGATACTAGCTTCAGCTAATATAGGTGTATTGTGTTTACTAAAGTCAATTTTATCCTAACTGATAGGTAAGCCCCTTATTTTCTATTCTTTTTTAAATTTTATTTTATTACTGTGTGTGCATGCATTTTTTATTATTAATTAAATTTATTCCTTTATTTTACATCCCAACTGTAGCTTCCCCTTCCTTCTCTCCTCCCATTCTCCTCCTACACCACCCTGTTCACCCAATCCACTCCTCTGTTTCTTTTCAGATAGTGGCAGACTTCCCATGTCTTTTATTCCCCGCTTTCCTCAGTCACCTATAGTTCTTTGGGTTGGGTCAGATCCTTGTGTTTTCTCCATCCAATTTTGGCATTCACATTTGAACAATGTACATACTAATCTATAACTAATCTGCATTTTTGTTATAATTCTAAACTAAAATGTATTTAAAACACTTAAGACTGCCTGGTATATTACTCACATGGGATAAAATGGCCACTAAATCATATGAGATTATCTAGACACTATAGACAAATAGACCTAATACTATTACTGCAGAGTTCTGAAAGATTTGGGGAAATTGTTACACATTTACATCATTAGGGTCTCAATACTTAAGCACAAATACACTTTCATGACTCAGGTTAATTAGTGGTTAATAATATAATACCCCTAAAATGCCTCATATTGAGTTAAAATCAAATGACTACTAATTGATCCATTTTATTAAAAAATCTATTTCACTTTTCCTTAAAATTTTCTCTTTCTCTATAGTTGAATATCTGGGAATACAAAAGAAAACAGTTCACTGACTTATGACTGAATATATTTATTGAACAATTCCCATGTACTTCTCTCAAAAATATAACCACTCCTTTTTCCTGAAAACCACATAACTCAAATTATATCATTCTGCTTAAAGTTACTATCACAAGCAGAGTAAATTCAGACAGAACAAAAGTTAATTTCTTGTATCTGTGTTTTACGGACCAGTGACAATTTGAAGACTTTGATAGGGAGAGTCTTTGCTCTGAATCCTTGTACTCATAAGTCCTTGAATAGAAAGAAGTACAAGTCACGCATCAAAAGTATGCTATAGAATAATTTAAAAACAGGCTTGCATGAATGAGTGACAAGTGCTAGAAATCTTGCTATGAACATTTCTAAGAAGCAAAATTCATTGTAACTGAGTCAACATCAAGTGAAAATATATTATTGAAATGTTTCTGTACAGAACATCAAAAAAGAGCCAAAGGGCATATATATTAAACACAAAATCTATAATTTTCTAAATTAACATTCCAGAGATGACTTATCTTCCTCCTGCATGTTCAGGGAGGGGCTGTGTATTTGGATCTAGACTGACCTCTGAGTGCTCACATGCCAAAGACTTAGTCTCTAGCCTATGACACGCTTAGCAGGTGGCAACTCTTCAAGAGTTGGTTCCCAGCAGAAAGTTTCTAGTTAATTGAAAAGAGTAGCTCAAAGGAAATTGTTAATTCTAGTGCCAGTCTTCGCACCACCATGCCCCTCCTGAATTCATAATACTGGCTTTAACACATGCCATGCATTGCCTCACCAGGCCTAAGAGGAAAGAGCATGTGCAGCAGATATCATGGTGATTCTCCCCCTCCTCCACTCACACAGACACACGTAGAGACTATTCTTTTATACTGAGTGTAATGATCTGTTCTGTCTCTTTAAAAGACAAGCCACACCCACGCCCTCCCCATCTGCTGAGGCAGGCAGATCTTTTTCCCTTCTTGCAGCCTGAGTCTCTTTTTCCATTTCCTTCTTTGAGAGGCAGCTTCCATCTCTCCTTTCTCTCTCTCCCTTCTCTCTCTCTCTTCTTCTTCTTCTCCCCTCCTCCCTGCCCCCTCCATAACCCACTAAGTTAATATCCAACCTCATTTTGCATGGTGTGCCTATCTGTCTCTCCTTGCCCACTGCAGCCACTCAGGGAACTGCTTAGTCCCTGCCTGGGACTGGCTGTTCTCAACCCGCTGTTCACTGCCTACCGCCACATGGCCCCCTGCCACTGCTTGGGGACCCACAGTGTTTGTGCTGGTGCAGCCATCGAGTATCCACAGCTTTTTTAATTAATCCATTTCACTGAGTCCACAAGATAAAAAGTGCTTGCCATTTGCTGGAAGCCAAGATGGGATTCTGAGACTTCACTGTCAAATGGACTGAAACTAAGTTACCTTAGGGATCTGTTATGGTAGAAGGAAGCTAAAGCATACATTTGATCTTATGTAGTTCAACACCAGGCATATTAATACCTTGTAAAATGTCATCTTAGAGAGTATTGGGGTATTTTCTAGTGTACATGTGCCCAGAAATCTGTCATATAGAATCAGAAATCTTAGCTTCGTTGAATGCACTTTGAGTAAGTTCACTTCCTTCAGTATTGTGTTCTCGGTGCCTTCTCTTCATCAGTGGGAAGTTTATTGTCCTTCCTTTCCACCGTCTGTCACCTTACAGATGACCAGGCTGTCCCTACAGCAGTCACAGTGCACTGTGGTTGTTATTTCTTCTACACTAAACATCTTTTCATTTCTTTGAATGTTTTTTATCCTTTATACATAGTTGACATAGTTTAGTATTTTCTTCTTTTACCACAATCATATCATATTATCCCTTCAGAACTCATCTATTGCTTCTTCTAAGAAGGCTAAATTGGAGCTCCCTAGAACATAATAGTTCTGCTACATTAATGTTCACTGAGCTAGCCATATTAAAAAAATAAACACCCATTTTAACCTGAAGGCTTTTGTTCACTAGCTAGCCTGTAATATCCACTTATTTCTGCAAGTGTTGCTGAATGAAAGAAGGATCAACTGTAAGCATTTTGAGCACATGCCTATGCCAAATTTCCCTCATGTTTTGTTTGCATCTCTGTGATGCTATACTCTGCAGCAGACCACAGGATGCTTGACTCTCTCCATGCAGGTATTTTCCTTTAACTCTGAAACATTGGATTTTCTCTAGAAGACAGGGCTTAGTCATATGACCCAGTCATGAGCACTGGGATCAAAGGAAGGATTCTAAATTTGATAACATGATACTGTGAGGGAAAACTAACCTTCTCATTGCATACAGATGACTGAGAACATGGTTTTGGATGGCAGTTCTGATAGGGTTCTTTTCTGAATAATAGACCTTTTTTCCCCCTGAACTGTACTTTACACAAAACTCTTAGTGCTGTAATTCAACCTCAATATTGATGTCCTGTAAGCTTGTCGCAAGCTGCATTTGGGGTGACTCTGTCACAGTCCAGCCACGACAGGTTCCTATATTCCAGGTAGGGGCATATGGATTAGAAATGTAAGGTAGGAGGAACAGAGCTATGAAAGAAACACAGAGGCACAGTATAGTACTGGGAGGGCAACTCAGTGAACACTGAATACTAAATTCACGTGGGTTTAATTTTCATATATTTTATACCCCAATAGAAAACAGGGGAAAGAGGGTAAAAGACTGCTTTATCGTAACACAAAGGACAACCAGAAAAGTTGCTTGCTTCAATACTTGCGACATCAAGCCATTATTTCCCGAGTAAAGCATTTGATGTTTTGGGCAGGATTTGCAATGAACATGCCCTAGACCAAGTGCCCTGTAGGCAGTCACTCCTTGTCTCAAAACTCCTATTGTAAAGGAAGGACCAGTAACAGGCTTGAATTCTCTGACCTTTGGTCAGGGTGGAGCGGATCTACCTCTCTGGGCTATCTTAATGTCCAAAACATCAAGTAACCACGCCCTAGGTCAGAGTTTCTTGCCTGTAGCCACACCTGTTGTCAACAACTTTGAACGAGTAAAAATATGTTCAAACTCTCTGAACTTTAGTTAAGGGGGAACAGGCTCACATCAGTGTGCCTCCACATAAACTTAAATGAAATTATAGACCATGGAACTGAATGGGTAGTCATCTCTTATTTGAATAAAAGTCAAAACTGAGAGTTATTTTCCTTGATAAAATATACAATGAGTTCAATAATCTGTGTTCTTTCTCAGGCTAAAACAGTGTGGTGTTTGGTACACCCTCATGTTTCTTAGAAGCATATCTTTATTTGATCATACAGTCTAAGCTTAAATCATTACTGAAAATGAGAAAGTCTGCCTTTTCCTTGTTTTCTAAAGCTGTTGTCTCTATATACAAAGTTTTTGCTATTGAAACATTGTCTTTTATGTTAGCTTTTTTGATAATTTCTATGTCTGCCTTGAACGAGTCACTTATCTTTTCTATTTCAATTTACTTATGAAATAAACTAATAATGATTGTGATATACCATATAAAAATAACATCATTTTGAAAAGAATAATGAAAATCAAAACAATGTGTTAAATTCCAGCTAGAATAAGATAACGTATAAAAGGTTTCCATGAATAATTATCCTCTGAAGTTGTCTTAGTACTAGGGAGGGCAGTAGAGTCATTTCCTATACAGCATTTCCTGAGTACTCGGGGAGGAGAGTGTTGATTATACAGCACATCTCCTGTGCTGTCCTCATTGAATTGTTCATTTGAATAGCACCAAGAGGCAGCTATTGGCATCGTTGATGGAATATATTTGTGTATAAAATATTTTTCCTTAAAGGAATTTCTGTACCTAACCTGAAGAAATCAAATTCCTTAGCAAGCATACCAAGGGCACATTAGATAGCAGATTATACACCCACTCATCCCTTTACTTGATTGTTATTGAAGTCTTCATCTATGAACAGTAATGGATACATGGTTTGCAGTGTACAAATTTAGCTTACTGCTCTCATCCTGAAACAGCTTTTAGTAATATACATACATATATAATGTATTAATGTATACATACATTCATACATATTAATGTATGAGACTGATGAAATTCTTGTGGGGACTTTGAGATCAAGGCAAGGAATGTGATTGTGAGAGATCAAGGCAAGGAATGTGATTGTGAGACTTTTAAGAATGCTTTCCAAATGCAAGCCTGCAGACCAAGGGAGTGGCTTCTTCTTTGAGTATGACAGATCAAGAGCTAGAAAGGCTGATTTGTGCCCTTGCAACAAGAAAAAAAGCTGAACAGAGTATTAACCCATATATTTGAAACTATGAGAGACATGAGACTACAGAATAAACTGTTTGCCACAATCTGCTGAAAAAGGAGTACTCAAAAGTCACAACATAAAGTACTGAACCTCGAGTAGAGCTGTTGGAAGCATAAACTGGAAGTTTGGGTTTGGACTCTGAGCTTGGATGCTGCTAATGCTGGTGAGTTGCTGGAGGCTGTGTCTCGTGAGTTAGAAGCTCCTAAAAGTACACTTTTGGGTAAGTTCACCATTTTCATAAGCTTTACCTGTAGGAATTGCAGTAAATCTCTTGGTGACAAGCATGGGAATAGTGACCACTTGAGATCTGCCCAGCACATTCACCTTACAGAGGGCTGCTTTGCTGCAGAAATGAGTTCACCACACAATTCCTGTCATTTTTAGGAAAGAAGTATACTTTCCTAATTCCATGTCTGCCTAATCTTCTTCCTCCATTGGGATGGCAGGTAAAAATAAGTGTGGTAAATTTTATGTGCCAATTTAGTACATGAAGAGTCTAGAGAACAGAACCACTAAAAGAGTATAATTTAACCACAAGATTAGAGAATCACCATTCACAACTCTATTGCCCCACCAATGGGACCCCACGTAAAAGAGCTCTTTGAAATATGGAGGGAGGAGAGGATGGAGTGGGGGGGAGAAGAAAGGAGGGAGAGTTTTATGATATTTTTAAAAATGTTGCAAGATCCCCAGTGGTAGTAAGCAGCAGAAATGCTGTAGGTCCCAAATGGTGATAGCAGGCCATGTGGCAGCAGG
>LOJH01053617.1:0-11326 GCA_001685095.1 Ellobius talpinus
GCCCTGGGCCTCTAAAGGCAATGACTTGGAAATTGGAACTTACCCAGATGATGCCAATCTTAGCCTGGCAAAGAGCAGGTATGAAGGAGGGTGTTTTCCCAATATGTGGCCCTGGGCTGGTGAGAAAAACAGACTCTCAGTGAGACCTCCAGATGAGAAGTTTTTGCACCCTGATAAACCTCTCTACAGACACAATAATCTGAATCAGACCAAATCAAACTGAATTAGAAAAAGCACAGGTTTAATGGATACCAGCACTCCCAGGTGGCATTCCAGCATCCCAGCGAGAAGGCAGGAAAGAAGACTGGAAACAACATGTTTGTTTTATGGGTTTCTATTTAAATACCCTGTGGGAGTGGTCTTGATCATCTCTAGGGAGGGGTCATCATTTGGCAGGCTTTCTTGTGGGTGAAGTCTGGACTGAGGCAACTCCCAGGTAATGGGACTTGTACCCAAACATTCCAGACTCTTTGGGTATATGGATGCCAGAGACTGGGGTGAAGCCTTAACCCAAACACCTTCCAGCAGTAATAGTCTACTTGATCTCAACCTTTCTGCTGTGTGGCTGTGCTTTCTTTATTCCCTGATCATCCTAAATAGGTTAGTCCTTGAAGCCATTCTGGTCAGACTTTCCCCTCAAACAGCATGCTTGGCACCTTTCAGCACTCTGAAAGCTAACAAGTAGGGATGAAGTTCCCAAGGAAGTACCAGCTTCATCTATTCATATTCTAAGACTCAAGTATGCAGTGTCTTCAGAAATGAGTTCTTCACAACAAATTCTAGAATAGAAGAAAGAGCATTGACCATAGCTTGCTATGTTTTTATGTCTGTAGGTCCCCACTAGCCAACAAATCCAAGATGGGTAATATGTTTTTTTATCATGATTTTATTTGTCAGCCTATGGTGTCTAGTAGAATATGTGCACATTTATATAATAAATTTTAATGCTTTTAAAAAATGTGTACATATATATTCTTAAAAAGCATCTACAGTAGTAGGTTTCCTAATGACATTTTTGAAGAGTCTTCAGTTTAGTTATCCATCCACACGTTTTCTCCTGTACCCTACCATCTCATTCCCCACCATACTTTTCCCACAGACGTGTTCTGTCACTATCTTTGACCCATTTAAGTCATTGTGCTGTATCTCCCTACTCTTACACTTATGGGTCTTCCTTTATGAATCTGTCAGCTGTACATTTACTGTGCAATACTGTGGCTTCCGATATATTAATTAATTTGTTTTTACACCCTGTCCATAGTTTCCTCTCCCTCCTTCTTCTCTCAGTCCCTCCTGGACCTTTTCTCTCCCCCAATCCATTCCCCCTCAATTTCTCTCCAGAAAACAGCAGCCCCTCCCCAGGAATTTCAGCCAGCCATGGCATATGAAATTGCAGCAAGATCAGTTTTCTCTCTTCCTATTATGGCGGGATGAGGCAATCCAGTGGAGGAAGGGGTCCCAAAAGCAGGCAACAGTCAGAGACAGCCCCTGCTTCCACTGTTAGGGTTCCACAGGAAAAACAAGCTACCAACTCTAGCATATGTGCAGAGGGCCTTGGTCAGTCCCTGTGGGCTCTTTGCTTGGTGGGTCAGTCTCTGTGAGCAGCTATAAGCCCAAGTAGGTTGATTCTGTGGATTTTCTTGTCCCAATCAAGTTTTTAATAAATTATTGGCTATTTCCATTCTAATATTTTAATTTTTTACTCTCCTTTTCTCATTAAAATCTTCTTTCATATCCTGCATTGATATCTTTCTTTAATTATCTGCTTCTATTTTTTAAAATTCAATCAGGATATTTATGTCATCTTTAATTTCATTGCACATTTTTATAATTATTTTTTAAACTATTTACCTCAGTTTTTATCCAATCAACTCTCATTGCATTAACCCAGACTGATCATTTTTAATATGTCTATAGAATGAGAAATTTTTGTTGTTGTTGTTGTTATCTGGAAATTTTCATGCTTCCTGTTTTTCTAGAAGCACTGGAATTGCATTTCTGAAATTGTTATTTGTATTTTAGAAAATATCCATATATTTTAGTTGAAGTATTTAGAATGTTCAAGCTTGACTATATTGTAGAGTTGGTGTCTTATTTCTATTCCTAGAAATCAAACTAGCTCAAACATGAGTTTCCATATTCAAGATAAAATTATGACCTACAGCAGGACTCTGGGAGTGAAGTAATGACATAAACAGCCAGAATTGATCCATAAGCCAAGTAAGAAAAAAAAAACAAATTTTAAAACTCACCCTTCAATTCCAGTAACTTCTGGAGAATATAGAAACAAGATAGCATTCACTATTTAATGAAGGAACTTGTGAAATTATGGCTCCTATAAAAGTAAAAGATTCTCGTTATACTCCAAAACAGTTATTCTAGCTGAAGAGATGAGGAAAATGTAGATGCTACGTGAAGTAGGAGGGAGACTTGAAACCACAGAGACAGCATCGAACTAACTCAAAGAAACCCCATTGGAATAGTTCACAGACCGAGCCTCCCTTTTTGACATCTGGTGGAATAATGGTCATGTACAACACCTTATACTAAATTAAATTGTATTTTGGGGTGCAATTAACAGAATGGTATGGTATTTATATTCTTTACCCTTAAAAGTTGGAAGCATGTGATTTGCTTTGTGATTTTACAGAGTTACAATTCAGAAATTGTCTTTAGTCTTAGAAGAGTCTTTTGAACTTGGATTTTTAAACAGTGTTGAGAATTAAAGATGATGAGACCATTTGAAATTAGATGAAATACATTTTGTGTTGTACATTTATGGGGCTGAAAGTAGAATACAGTGGTTTGAATGAAAATGATACCCATAGGCTCATATTTGAATGTTTGTTCCACAGCGGTGGAAATTCTTGAGAAGAATTGGCAATTGTGGACTTGTTGGAGGTTTGTCACTAGGTATGAGATTTGAGGTTTCAAAAGACCCCAGCCATTTCCTTTCCCTATTCCTCTCTCTTTATTGTGGTTTTGTCTTAAGACAAGAGCTCTCATCTACTGTTCTAGAACCATGCCTTCCTGACTACTATCATCCTCCTGGCCATGATGGTGAAAGACTCTAACCATGTGACCTCACAAGACCCAAATTAGACATATTTTCTAAGTTGCCTTGACCATGGTGTTTTATCACATCTATAGAAATATTCTAAAACAATATCCTAGGGCAAGAGGAAATGTTAGAAACTAGTGACAAGCATAAAACAGAAATTCATTTATAATGATTAGAGACTAACGCAATATTATATAATTTGATTTGTATTTAGAAAAATATAAATTGAAACAGTCAACATACATAGTTTTTATAGAAACAAATACAGAAATCTTAATCAGCATAAGGAAATTACTTTTTATCAAATAAAATGTTGGTTGTCACCTAATAATGTTTTCAAATTTAACCATTAGTGGTTCTGGCTTGAGTCAATGTAGAAGGAAATAAATACTTGAAGCCGGTCTATTAGATTGAACCTCTTAATGGCAGCTAGACATATAAATTATTTACAGTAAACATAAAATGACAGGACAAAAGTTTTAAGTAAACATAAACTAGACAATTAGAAGAAAGCATGAGAGGCCTTCAAGACTAGCCTCCTAAAAACACTTAAATTTGGGTCATATGAGTCAGATGTCTTACATTTGGACACAGACTAAATAAGTATCTGTTCTTCACAGAGCCATGGCAACAACAAAGCGTGTTCAGTCAGGAAGCAGAAGGCAGCTAGATCTCCAGGAGATGCTGACAGAAGTGGGGTTGTCTGTTGACTCCTGGTTGCATAAGCTTTGGGAAGACCTGGGTGTGACCTGTGCCCTGGACTTACTATACTTAGAAGAAAAAGACCTCCAGAAGCTGAAGTCCCAGACACAGCATACATGGGAAGAAAAGGCTCTGGAGAAGCTGCTTGATATCTCACAGCCAAACAATGTTGCAGAGTTCCAGGAGATTTCAGGGGAGATGATAGGGAGCAGACAGCAGCAGGCAGAACAGGCACTGCAGAAACTGAGGGCCTTACAGTCAGAAGGGAAGCACAGAGAAGACGAAGAAGTTAAGAAAAAGGAAGCAGAGCTGAGACAAGCAATGGAGATCCCCGAAGAGTGCTGGCCAAGGCCGGAAGTACCCCTAGAAGATGTCACTGAAACAATGGAAAGACATCTCAACCACATGGAGCAAAAACTTTCCTACAGTGGAAACCTCCCAGAAAGAGATCTGGTAAAATGGGCATCTGGAGGGCTGGCTCTGCAGGGAATTTATAAGACAAGCAAGGGAAAGAACCAATTAGCAAAGAGAGAAGAGCTACTCAGGGTCCCCAAAGAATTCTTTCTCTTTGGACCTGAGCAAGGAAAAATGATGGACACAAAAGAATTCATGTCTTCTCAAGCAGAATCTCTGTTCACTGAAACAGTAGAGAAGCTGGGATTTAGAACAATGATATCAGCCAAGGGTGAACACTTGGGATTTAGTCAAGAATGTGGTAAAGATGAAAGCAAACAATACGATTCTAAGGACACACAGCAATCAAATTCAGAGCACTCTTATTTCTCTTCAGTCAAGTACAGCTACGTGCCACTAGCCTCCTTCCACTTTCGAAGTGATCAGCTCCAGCTCTCTGAGGCTGCTCTCAAGGAACTGAAAATCATTGAGGAACAACTGGAACACACTGATGGAGCAGACAGATTCCTATTACTGAGAAACAGTACTGAAAACTTTTTCAACAGATTTGGTTCTCATGCTAATCAAGGCCCTCTGCATCTTGGGGGAATCTATTGCTGGAAGGCCATTTCAGAGGGTTTCCAAAGTGATCAGCTAGATTTTGTGAAGCAGTGGACAGCAGAGGTTTTAGATTGTTACATAGCAGAGAGCTCCAGTGGCTTTGAAGGTGAAGTTGAGGCGAGGATGAAAATGTCAGAATCACATTATGTAAGATCATGCCAGAATACACCTAATCATCAGCTCCAAATAAACGTCCAGTTATCTGTGTCCAAGATAGGTGGACCATCAGAAGAAAATGGAATTTTCCAGTGGACAGCTGGTCTACTTGCCAACAACAAAACATGGTCTGTTATTGATAAGGGAATTAGGCTGGTGCCTGTTTGGAGCATCATCCTCAGAAGTCACAAAAGTGATTTTAAGGACCCTTTTCAGGTGGCTAAATGCCTGAAAGAAAGCTATGCTGTGCTGTCTGGCCTTCCTACTCAGATTCAGGATGAAGAATTCTTCAGTATAATCCAAGAAACTAGACTTTTACAAAAGAATATTAAATTCCAAGCAGGTTATGATGGTGATGAGAAACTTAAGAAAGTGATAGATGGTTGTGTATACAAATTGACAAACTTTCTGAAGGCCCCATCTAGCATGGAGTGGATACACCAGTTAGAATCAGAGGGAGAACAAGAAAAAATCACCTCGTTTTCTGAATTTCTTCAGACCTTAAAGGAAATACAAAAAAAAAAACTAGAAGGGAGTATAAAAAAGAAATCTCGACAAACAGTAGAAGCAGCTCAAAGAAAAGCCACATGTAAAGTCACCACAGCATTTGGTACCTTCTTGAACTACCTTAGAGAAGCAGATCAGCCTGACCTGCAGTTGCTACTAATCTCTATTGCAGCTGGTTCAGGCAATGTGCTGGAAAGCAATGTTTTCCAGGCTTTCCTGGGATGTGCTGAGTTAAACTTCCTCCTGGATGAAATACAAACTGCCCTACACATATATCAGGAGCTCAAAACTATCTGCCCAGATGGGGCCCAGGCATTCCTAGTGCTCAAAACTCTGACAAGCACAGTTGGAAACACAGCCATTTCTCTAGAAAACAGAATTCTTAGCATTTACAAGGAAGCATATAAAACAGCTATTGTCTCCGAAAATTCCAAATGTCCTCACAAAATCTGGAGCAGACCATGATTCCAAGAATCAAGAGACTGACATGAGATTACACAGTGATGGGAATTATAAACACAACATCTCTCCTTTGAGGATGGATGAGGTGAAAGAACAATTGCAATGGCTCACCCATGAAAATAAAGAGACTTGTAACCAGCAACATAATGAAAACAGCAAAGAGGAAATGATAGAAAATGGACCTTTCTTAGGCTTACTACAACGCTTAGGCCTAGAACATCGCTACCCAAAAATGATAAGCAAAGCTGACTTCCATCTGATCTGCAAGACTTCTGTACACAACTCCCAACCAGCGTCTGAACAGGAACTTCCTTTCTATTTCCTACAAAAGTTACTGATGCTAGACTATGGGTTCAGAAATCTGGTCCTCAAAAGGCCTGAAAATGATGAACTTGATAATTTAGTAGGTCCCTGTTATGAGGAAATTGATACTTTTGATCCATTCGAAGAGTTGTCTGATGACAGAGATGAACCTACTGATCCTCTAGACACAGGGTCCCAGCCATGCATTCACCCAATGGACATCCAGATGGCCATTTTTCACTGTGCAGATTATCTTGCAAGGCAATACATTTTGTCCAAGCTTTCCATTTGTCAATTTGCACTCCCCCTTGTGGTGCCAAATCCCAACACTTCTCAGATGGAATTCTCTCTTTGGTCTCTCAGACAAATCAGGAGAAGTTGGCAAGAGTCAAGTAAATCACCACAGGACAAGAGCTACAGTCACAGCAATCAGCAGATGTGTTGTGTCTCTACCCCCATAGTGTCCTTCATTAGAGTTGGAAATGGCTTCTCTGCTTCCAAATCTCAGATCATGAACTCTCTCCTCCATAAACGTAAACATGATGTGTTTTTTCATAGGCACTGCAGAGGAAGCAGCAAATATTGTCTCCTGATGGAGGGAGTGGTGGAGATCTCCTGGTTCTGTCCTGGGGGTCAAGGTGANAGAGTTGGAAATGGCTTCTCTGCTTCCAAATCTCAGATCATGAACTCTCTCCTCCATAAACGTAAACATGATGTGTTTTTTCATAGGCACTGCAGAGGAAGCAGCAAATATTGTCTCCTGATGGAGGGAGTGGTGGAGATCTCCTGGTTCTGTCCTGGGGGTCAAGGTGAGGACACATTTGATAAGTGTGTGGCCTTCACCAATCTTCATGGAGATGCCAAGGACCATAGGCAACAACTCAACTTCCTGCAGGAAATCTCTTCTGTCATTGTGGTCCTCATGTCATCTTCTGATGGCAACAAAGAAAACAAGAATATTGTCAGACACTTGAGTCAGTCTTCAATACCTCTATTGTGCTTGTTGGATGATAAAAAAATGTCTTGGTTAATAATTCTGGTAGAAGAGTAAGAATTGGCATCAGGGATAGAAATGAGGCAGAATTAACAGAAGAACTCACAAATGCCATAAAACATTTATTAAAACACTCTAATACTTCTTTGAGCTTAGAAGATTGTTCACAGATGGCTCAAAAACAAGGATTCCTGGTTGATGAAGACCAGAAAGACTGCAAGAAAGCTAAAGAAAAGGCTGAGATTATAATGGCCTTACTAACAAAACATACATTATCAAAGATAAAAGAAAACTTACTACCACTTCAGGAAAAACTTTGGCACATTTGGTGTAAGAAGGACAAAGAACTCTACCATCTGACAGAAAAAGGAAATCGGAGTATTGAACAACATAAAAGTGATATTGAGGGAGAGAAACAAAAAATCTGCCTTCAACAATTAGAAAAAGCCTTTCCTCTCAATGATGTCATGTGCTCTTTCCTTAAAATCCTTCAAGAAAATGCAGAAAATCCTTCCAAAGAGTACATCTTGACCTGGTTGAGTCTGCTTTTATATAACTTAACTAAAGAGCATTTAGAAAAATTACAGAAGAAACAAAGGTTTTTGTGGTCATTGGAACAAACAGAAGGACATAGAAAGCGTGAAAGTAACTTCTTGATTGACCAGCAGAATCAGATAGAAGCCATCACCAAGGAGATTTATGACTGTACATTTGGCATTGAGCACCTACTCCAAGAAGTTGCCCAGATCTATGAAGCTCTGGAAGACACTTCCTCCCCTAGAGACAGCCTTTTTCTCTACCTCTCCCAGATTGCTGCAGACCTGATGATTGTTGGTGTTCCCATTGAGCTGATGGATGGGGATGCTTCATATGTGCCTCTAAAGTGGGTGGCGGCTGTTTTTGACAAGCTCTCAGAGACACTTGGAGACAAAAGGTTGTTTGTTCTCTCTATCCTTGGACTGCAGAGCTCAGGGAAGTCCACTCTACTAAATGCACTTTTTGGGCTGCAGTTCACAGCCAGTGCAGGCAGGTGCACCAAGAGGGCCTACATGCAGCTCCTGAAGGTAGAAGAGACATTCACAGAGGAACTTGACATTGATTTTGTGCTCGTTGTAGACACAGAAGGACTTCGGGCTCCAGAACTCAAAAACAAATCCCAGAACTGGGACAATGAGATGGCAACATTTGTCACTGGTCTTGGAAACTTGACTTTGATCAATATTTTTGGGGAGAATCCAGCAGAGATGCAGGATGTCCTAAAAATAGTTGTCCAGGCCTTTCTGAGAATGAAACAAGTGAAAATCTCCCCAAGTTGCATCTTTGTCCATCAGAATGTGGGAGAAATTACAGCTAAAGACCAAACTGTGGAAGGACGAAGAAGACTGGAGCAGAGACTGGATGAAATGACAGCATTAGTTGCTGAGGTGGAAGAGTGCTCAGACATAACCCGCTTCAGTGATGTAATCAAATTTAATGTTAAGAATCATGTCTACTACTTTGCTCACCTCTGGGATGGCAACCCCCCAATGGCCTCTCCCAATCCTTATTATAGCTACAATGTCCAGGAATTGAAGAGTGTGATTCTTCAGACTGCCCAGCAAGAATCCAGGAGAAGGATCATGAAAATCTCAGATGTAAAATTCCGAGTTCAAGATTTGTGGAAATCCCTGATCAGTGAGAATTTTATTTTCAATTTCAGAAACACCAAGGAAGTCATAGCCATGAGCAAACTGGAAACTATATATAATCACTGGACCTGGGAGTTGAGGAACCATGTGCTGGAATTACAAAACCAGTTGAACAATCAGATTCAGAATTCAAAAATAGAGACAATCACAACCAATACACTAGAGGGTCCACTTCACAGAAAATATGAAACCATCAAGAAAGAATTTGACAAGTATTTTGAAGAAGACCCAGATAGTGAAACATTGGTCCAATGGAAAGCTTATTTTGAACAGAAGCTACAAATGCTTAACGAATTACTTATTTCAGACACCAGAAAGAAAGGCAATGAGCTTCTCAGTCTTAAACAAAGCCAAGAAAGACTAGATAACCAAGTGTCACAATATGAAAATGAATTGTTAGAGAGGAGCCGAGAGTTGGCTTTAAGTGTGAAGGGTAAAGAATTCAGTGATGAAGAGTTACATGAGAAATTCAATCAACTTTGGACAAATTGGATCTCCAATGTGACTCCAAATGTTCCTCTTGTGACAGATCCTAACATTGATTTGGATTCTGAAAATATCCTTTTGGAGCATTTCAAGAAAGAGAAAAATATTATAGAAAAACTAAAAAGGGACGTTGGAGAGATGTTTGAAATCAACTATGACAAACATATCCAAATGAAAAAACAACATGGTTTAATCCCCACGAATTTAGAAACGTTTCATAAAGAATCAATTAAAAATGTTACTCATAATATTGATTTAAGATTTAATGAAACAATTAAAAACATTTGGAAGCAACAGTGTGGTTACAGTCAGAATGATTTTCATGAAATCTTGAGGATAATAGAAAAAGAACTGAAATCTGTGCCCCTGAGGAAGAATACACATTTACCAGAGACTACGCCATCGACTTATCCTTGTGCTTATTCCAAAGAGCATCAAAGAGTTTCAAGGAAATGCATGAGGCATTCAAGATTGCAAATGATCCTGTGAACTATATGAAGAGAAAGAAAGATGATTTCTTCATGAGTTTTAAGATGCGCTGCCAAGGTACTGCCGCCATCACATCCTTTGTTGACTTTCTTTGGCTTAAGCTCACTCCTGCTGTTTCTGCCACCATATGGGGGGAAATGGGTCGTAAAGTAACTAGGGACATGAAATCCACCTGCCCTGCATTCAGTGGAAACAGGGCTAACCTGGAGAAACACATTCTCATTTCTCTGGCAGAAGAAGAAAATTTTGAGTATTGGAATTACATTCATCAACCAGAACCATTTTTTAGGGAATACATTACAGACCACATTGTAAGGTACTGTTCAGAAAAAGGTGAAAAAATAAAGACTTTTTTAAAAACAAGTTTAGAAGACATCAAGAATGCCATCCTCTCTGCCATCCATGAGTCCACAGCAGTAACTAAAGATGAAGGCAGCACTGCTTCTCGCTGGTTGGATTTGTTCTGTGATCACCTAGGGAGCAACCTGATCTTTCCAAGAAGAGACCTGATAAGCATCGAGCACCTGGAAATAAAGGATACTGAGTTTCTCAAAGAAGTCATGAGTGCAGCTTTGGATCCTGCACTGAGGAAAGTCGAAGAGGCCTGCTCAAGTAAGCCCACAGATGAAATGATTCCTGACATTGAGAAAATTCTCTCTGACCAGCTCTGTGGCTGCTGGAAACAGTGTCCTTTTTGTAAAGCAGTCTGTACCAACACCATTCCCGAACATGATGGAGACCACAGTGTGTCACTCCACCGTCCTCAGGCTGTACGTGGAGCTAAATGGAACAAAACTGAGGACTTTGTCACTGAAATCTGTACTAGTTTAGTAGCAAGTGATTATCCTTTTTTGTAAATGACATGAAATTTTCATACAAAAAATATCGAGAAGCAGGAGATAACTATGCCAGGTGGAGCATCACTCCAGACTCATCTACCCAGGCATACTGGAAATGGTTTGTCTGTCGCTTTAAAACAGAGCTAGAAAACAAATATGGCAAAAAGTTTATTGAAAAAGGAACAATACCAGGTTCGTGGTTCAAAATCACAAAGCAAGAAGGACTCGATGACTTAAAAAGTCACAATTAGAATACTAGTAGTTCCACAGAAATTTCAAATTAACCAAGGGACCCTAATATCAATTTAGGACCTACATTCAATATTCTACTTTATAAATTAAAAAAGTAACCATTAACAAGTTACTATTTCCATATTAGAAGATTTTCTACTAAGAAGATTTTTGCACTGTGTTTATTATTCCTGCTTGAAATATAATGTACTATATATATGAATATATGAATAGACCAATATCCTATCAATAGTCTATTTCATAGTTTATATTCTTAATATTTCTTTAAACATATAGTGTACTCATGGGAAGTTATCTTATTAGACAAATGTTCTAGCCTTTCAGGCTTCCACGATCTCTAGATACACTGATGGGAAATTCAGTCAAAATACTT
>LOJH01053619.1:4933-17095 GCA_001685095.1 Ellobius talpinus
GGAACCAACAAGAGGCCTCCTCACTACAATTAGAGGAAGACCTCATTTTATAATTGATCTTGTCTGATATAAGCATGAAATCTATTTGTCTTCCATTCCGCATTTCACTCTGAATAGCCAGTCTAATAGAACATGAACAACATTGCCTGTTTCTCACTTATTTATGATAACACCTCACAGACAATATTTTCTGGAGTGAAGCAAATGCCTTAAAAAATAGATGCATACAGTCAATTGATATTCATTGTCTGGATGAATGTCCTCTTTGGAAAAAATATTTTGATCTGGGAACAGATCCATGCAATTAATTTTATCTGAGATATCACTACAGAAGACTCACTTGTAGGTTTTGTGTATTCCTTAAAACAAACAGGTGTTTCTAGGATGAAATTTTTCATCCTAAGGAAGTTGATCTCAGATCAAGCATCATGATAAAATTTTACTCCTCTAGATGTTCAAAAGCAACCTTGTAATTTTGTGTATGCTAGTTGAGTGATCTAACTAATAGAAGAAATGAACTACTATCTTAGAAACACTAACAAAACTAGGAATGCTGTGACAAACAAATATTGAAAATACATGAGGGTTGTATAAAGACTAAGTCTAAAATACAAAGATTTTCTGGGTTCTTTCTTAGAACTTTTATTCCCCATATAAAGGGACCACTGAAGTAACCCTAGCTTGACAAAGCTAAAGCAAACCAGAATTTTGTTACTTTAGGGATGAAGTAGGACTTCCAACCAGCTCAGGTTAGAGACCTAGCCTTTTAGTGGGAACACAGTTGTTAGGGGAAAAGAGACTGAACATCAGTCACTTAAGGTCTGAGAGTCCTTGAAGTCAGAGCTACTTTTGTATTTAGAATCTCCTGAATGTGGAGCACCTGTAGAATCTGGAGCTTATTATCTTCTTGAATAGTCCCTGAGAGACTGTAATAGCTTCTTGTTCACTACAATGAAGCAAGAGTCCAATGGTGTTTGGGCATATTTTATTCCCTCTTCTCGGCCACACTGTAACTTTGTCATGGCTTTGCTTTAGCAACCCTTCAAACACTTTCAGAGCCACAGCTCCTTGACTCTATCACATATATTCTCTCTAATGCCAGAATGTGAGAGTATCACAAGACTCTTTGAGACATTTGGGTGCATACACAAATCACGGGGGTTAAGAAATAATAATCTTTGTAGAAATCCTTTTCTAATGGGAAGCAAAGTTTTGAATAATTGATTCCATTCTGTGTCTCATGCACAATAATTTAGCGCATGTTGCATGTTGTTTTGGAGATTCTCAACAGGACACATGAGTGGGTAGAATTTTTCACCTTAAAACATACCCGAGTCCTGCCTTTCTTCCTTAGCCTGCTCAGTCTTCCTACTCCAGTGGTATATATGAATAAGTTGAATATGAACTTTGTGTTCTTGCTCCAATAAACACTTAGCTGAAAGAAAGTTGCATTCTAAGCACACTATAGCTAGATGTGTCAGCTATAAATAAAAACCTAGACTTTATAGACCTAACATTATGGATATGAAATAAAAACATCATAGTAGTAAAGTACTAAAATAAAATCATTTTGTGGTGACTTAACACTCACATTCTCACATGCCAACGTCCATGGAACAAATTTTGTTTCACATACACTCTCAAAAAAAGACAGGTGCTTTATTGTTGGTAAATTTCCTTGTTATTAATTAAGAGAAATAAGAAAGATTATCTAAATTTTACTAAAAGTGTGGTAGAACCTGCAAGTTTTTGCATACTTGGTATCATATTAGAGGAATTATTCATAAAATAGATTCCCAATCCTCAGAGGGAGTTTACTTTTCTTTCTCCATACCATTCCTTTATCTTGATCCTAACACTCTTTGATGGCAAAGACGATATTATTAAACTGTGCAATGTTCTGGAGGTTTTAGAAAGCACAGTTTAGTATTTTTCTCATTTAGACTCAGTTATTACAGCTATTAGTTTATGCTATTCTGAGAAATAGAATTTGATATTTAATGATGAAATATATTGGAAAAGGAAACTAATCTTAATTTCTTCATCACATCTGTAAGTAGGAAGATTCAAAGCATGTTTCAGGGAGGACAGAATCTCTGAAAGGGTAACAAATCACTAAGGGTCAGTTATTTTATTTTATTTTTTAAAGCATATTGATGGTAACATACCAAGGCAACTCTCCTTGTGACTCTTCCCGAATTCAAATATATTCCTTCTCCACCCCTGCCGTGTGTGTGTGTGTGTGTGTGTGTGTGCAAGAAAGAAGAGGAAGAGGGAAAGAAGGAAGAGGAAGAAGAGCAGAAGATAGGATAATTCTATAGTCATCATATCAAGTCGAGGGATTGGAATAGCATACACAGTAGCTGAAAGGTGATAAACCAGACCACAATAGAAATCATGGCTGCTACTAAAGGTAGTGAATGAGAGTTCAATAATCACAATAGTCTTGGAATATTCAAGAGGCACAATAAATATGCATAGAAGAGTTATAACAATTTATGTGAGAAGTTGTAACCCAACCCACAACTCTGTAGAGGAAAAGGAAGGTGTGGAGCCGAGGATCATTACTTTCAAACCAGCAGGGACTTGGCCACAGAATGTTTTTATCTGGATCCAGAAAATATGTTAGTACCAGTAACTCTGCTGACACTCAGCACTGTATAGTTCTCTGTGCATGATATATACTCAGATATATTCGATGGTGACCAGGGTGCTGAGGCAAGGGGAACACAGTTACAAAACAAAGATCCAAGAGTATTATGTGCCAGCATATATACTAGAAACCGAAATGATTGTTCACCTGGATCATATCTGTATGAGGTAGAGATACCTTAAGGGTTCTAAATAATAAAGAAAGAAAAAGAAAATAATTTGGTGGCAATAAGGAGTTAAATGGTGAGAGAATAAGAAATCAAGAAAGTATACTATAACGAATTTGGACTTCATCCCAAAGTTAAAGCTACATGCACCTATATTTCAAATGCATACTAAAAAATGTTATCAAATTATAAAGTCATTAATCTGAATTTTGTACATTCAGGAAACAGTGTATCTAGCTGCTGCCATGGAAGCAAGATAATCATACTTTTCATTCTACTCTCCTAAGGGCATGTGAGAAATTCAAGCTATTTTGGTACCAGGAACTGGAAGCAGACAAGCGAGAGAGTGCCAAGTGTAGTAATTGGAATTTTCTTAATGACAAGATAATAGATGTCCCCAAATTGTTCATTGCTTGGCATACAACTGCATGCAGGCCAAATAACAACTCAAGGCCTCGTGCCAAATTACTACATGAGACCAGACTGATTTGTACTCTGTCTCAACCACCAGACTTCTGCATTGCCTCCTTTTGATAGATATTTAATGAAAATTTGAGTATACTAATGCATCTTTATGAACTAATGGAAAAACAGAAAATTCTGGGGTTGTTATATAGGAACAAAAGAAGCTAATACAACATGAAATGCTGAAAACAATTATATGTTTTTGGTAACAGATTAGCAAGAACATACCATATCTATTCAGTTTTCTTTCTTAAATCTTTGTGGCAATATATTGAAATTACCATTATTAAATTTCCCATCCTTTCATCAGATCTAATTATTCCTGCATACATACATCTATGTAAATGCTGACTGCTTCTTTTAAATTTCTGGAATCATTATTGCATCATTTCTCTGAAATATTTTTACATGGCACTTTAGTTTTTATCTTTACTGAAAGAAAAGTATCCTGGAAATATTCCACAGATCCAAAATAACTGTCGTTGGGCTGACCTATTTCAATATCAACTTTATAGTTTAAGGTATGTTCAGCTTGGACTGCAGCTAAGACTCATAATTCTTGCTAGTTTATTTCTCTGCTACCACCGCCAACGCCAGGTGTTTATGGAAAGGTTTAGCACTATGAAATATTGACCCCTTTGATATTTCCTTCATATTTCAAGGCAAACAGATAAGGAATTGTACAGGAACACCTGGTAGCTTTCTCCTTCTTATTTACTGATGTGAGTGAAACAGACACACACACACACACATACACACACACACAAACACACACTGGATACACTGGATATATATTTATACCCTCCCTCGGGTCTGTAACCACACTGCTCCCTCCCTCGGGTCTGTAACCACACTGCTGCATGATTTTAATGAAGACTCTAGGGTAGTGGTTCTCAACTTTCCTAATGCTGCGATCCTTTAATACAGTTCCTCATGTTGTGGTGACCCCTCCAACCATAAAATTATTTTAATTGCTACTTCATAACTATAATTTTGCTGCTGTTATAAATTAAAAAATATAAATATCTAATATACAGCATACCTGATATATTGCTCTCTTGGAGTCTTGACCCAAGGGATAAGGCTAAGAACCACTGTTCTAGAGTCAGCTGCTAGTTACTAGATATTATATCTGCCACTCCTTCCTGATATCCCTTGGGAATTTTTTTTAAATATCTAAAGTACAGTTTCTCAAATAATTAAATGAAGATTAAAAGGAAGATATATTACATTATTTTGTTGCATATTAAGTAAGCATTCCTTTGATGAGGTTTGAGAGCTACACTTTTTCTTTAGGTGTTACATATATAGATTTATATATAAATAATTATAATCTTGCATTTTTCGAATTCTTAATTGAAATATATTAAATATTAAATGCTTATAAAATTTCCAGTTATAACAATCACATTTTATTGTTTTCTGAAATACAAACAACACAAAGATATGACATATTTTAAATATGGGTTACTTATACTAGGTTTTGCATCATTTTTCATTAATTCAATACTACTAAAAATAAGAAAAATAATAATTATCAGTTATTATAGTCACATGCACTTAGAATGTGTCTTTATGAAAAACAGGAAACTATTCAAATGCCTGGCTAAGAATGAAGAGTTTTCTTTAAAAAAAAAGACCAATGCAGAAAGCAAAAGGTATGTGCAAGTTACATTTTACAATCTGGAATGGAAGCCCAATGTTTCCATTCAGAAATGTTGCAGGAATGGCTGAGAAGACACCTTGCTCAGCTTCGTTAATGGGGAGGCATGCATTCCCATTGACTAGGTTTGAACTGATCATTTTCATGCTTCATTTCAGCAGAGGCTGAAGTAGTTGTCTCAGCAAGACAGACTACTGGGGTCTAGTAATACAATGTCCTCTACCTACAGTTATCTCTAGGGGCAGTTCTTAGCACAATATTATTGGCAGCTCAGATTGAAATAAGAATGAATAATGAAAACAAGCACATTTTGAGCTTGCTACTGGTTTTGAGGGAAAATCTAGATATTCATTCAACCAAACATGAGTCTACTCATAACAAAAGTATTGCTCCCCAGATCAGATAAACAGAAAAATAGAAGAAATGCACTCAACTGAGATAAACATTGTGGGGCGTAGGTGAAAGGGTTTAAAATTCATATGTGTTTTAATATAAGAAAGAAAGGAGAAATGGACCAGCCCCCTCTCTTGATCCTCATTTCTGGCCATATTGGTTAGTTTAGACAGTTGCTATCAACATGAATGCAGTTGACAGCTTGAAGATGCTGCCTTTAGATTCCAAGTACCAGAGGATGATGTTTTGTGGGGCATTCTAAGCATTGATTATTTCATTTTCCAACTTGTCTACCAAATATGGATGATCGAGTTAAATGTAATGCAAAATTGTTAATAATGCCCTAAGAAGGATAGGGAGGGAAGAAGGTACTTTGATAGGTTTTGTCTGAACCTTGGAATCCAGTCATAATAATAAACAGACTTACACCTGGACTCCACACATTTGTGAATTAATTAATCATTATACATTCTTTCTAGTTCTGTCTGTTAAATTTCTAATACATAAAATGATAAGATTTATAAATTTGTATCTTGAGGTAAGATATAGAATGTTGTAATAAAGTTAGAATAGAAGCCAGAAGATAGAATTAAAAGCTATGGCACTACTTCTGGGTATTGCATCAAGGTGAAAAAAAATTCAAATTCTAACTTGAAAAAGAAATTCAAATTTTCAGTTTAAGATAAATATAATAATCCATATTTATGTCATGAAACTTTAGGAAGTTCAAAAAAGCACATAGTATTTTTTGGGATTCTGAAGAGGATACTTGGAATCAAAGAGAGCACCAAATTCTGTATGTAGTATACTCCTAACATACACTTACAGAATTTAATTTATACATTGGGCACAGTGAGAGGTGACCAACAATTAATAATGATATGACAAAATAATGACAACAACCTTTAATAAAGATACTTTAAAATAAAAAAAAAATTCTTGTTTTTTAGAATTTTCTAGTTAATACTATCAAGTCACAGTTCACTATAAGTCATGGAAACCATGACAAGCAATTCTTTTTATAACAGCAAACTACTGTCCATCTGTGATAGACTAACCTACACAAAGTTAAGGTTTAAAGTCATGATAATATATATGTGGTGTAACCAGATTTCAGACTTTCTAGTGTTGAGAAAGGTACTTTTAAGAAATAAATGCCTACTCATCTTCATAATTAAATATTGCAGATTTTATTCAGCTTGCTACTGAATAGAATAAAAAGAATAGGTTTACTGTTTCATTTTATAATACACAGTGCTAAATGTCTATTGGTTATATAATTTCAAATTTTCCTGGGAAAAATGTTTGGTTGCAACTGAGTGTTGGGTTTAATTACCATTGCTTCATTGCTAGCGAGAAGCATGCTGATGGATCTTGGAACAGGGAAATTGTAGGACACTTTCTCACATGGATTTCCAAAACCAATTCAGTTACTATAGGTCCTTTTATGCATTGTTGATGTTTCTTTCTGCTCTAGAATATTGAGCATGTATATGCATGTATGTGCATGTGTATCATTGAGATAACTGATAAATGCAGCATTCTTTCTCCTTAATACTTTCATATATATGATGTTATCTCTAGCCATTTAAAAATGTTTCAGAATTCAAGTAGAAGCAGTAGCAGAGCTTTTCATTAAACATTCACTCTAATATTGGTATAGAGTGGGGAGATCTCTAGACAACCATCTGGAGTTCTAATTATAGGTCACTGTTCCAGGTTTCTCTTTTGCATTCGAGTGCTGATACCAAAACATGTTAGGTCCTGTTCACTGGCCTACAGACTGAATACCTGGGTACCTGTCTGAATTCAGTGATCCAAAGCGTAAACAACTTCAAATTGATCAGAATGTATTATAGAGGTTGCAAAAGACAAAAAGGGTAGAGAAAAGGTAGAGAAAAGGTGAGGAGATAGAGGAACATTGTGTAATGGATACCAAAGCCTAGAGAAATAGTCCTTCTGTTGGCCTATAACATAGATCATAATATACATATGTTATTACCACAGGAAAATATAGCTTGAAGTCTCTAATCACAATATAACAAAAAGGACAGAAATGAATAAACCTGATACCATTGGCACACTCAAACACTCACACATTTTTATATATGCATATATATGTGTTGGTATATATGTTATGTATTATATATTATAATATACATATTATGCTATGTTGTATAGATAAGTACAATTATTCTGAGTTAATAAAATTATAGTATAATATTAAAGGAAAGAGAAATGTTAAATGCTCTGTTTTGGATATTACTTTTTACATATACATTGACTAATTACACTGTATGCCATAAATTATTGCAACAAAATATAAGTGATAAGTTTACTCTTTTATTCCTATTTGACAGAGTATTTCACAAAAAAGTCCAGTTTGGCCATGAATTAGCAGTAATCATAGGCCTCAACTTCCAAACTCTGAGATTAATTATAGGAGTGTGCATGGTTTATATATTTAAAAGGTAATGCAACAAAACAAAACAGAACAAAGCAAAAACTACCAGGGTATATTATACACTTGTAAGAAAATGTCTGCTTATAACCCAATGAATATTCATAAAAAATAAAAGAAAGAGAGAAAAAGAAAACACAGACTGAAGCCATGTTTCAATATTACTGTTTTTAAAAAACAGTATTATTTTATCGTCTCTGTATATTTTCCTCTAATAGCAATTCATTTGTCTGTAAAATGTTTTTATAAGCTACTTACTTATAAACTTTCAAATTAGATATAAGAAATGATATATGTTTGCTATAATAAACTGACAAGTTCAACACTTGGAGTTGAGATCTCAGTTACTTTGATGTAAGCTGTATGATAATGGACAGAATTCAAAGCAATTATTTCTTCTGTTAAATCTGTGGAAAGAAAAAACAAGAATCAATGCATTTTCATCAGTGGAACACAATCAGTCCTGCTAAATGTATTATATAAATTCTGATATATAAAATATCAAATGATATAATATTTTACTTAGTGTTCTTAATTAAAAAGAGCTACAGTTGCTGTTTATTTGTTATTAATCTTGTCCCTTGTATCCAAACCTTTACTGACTTATTATTATTGTGTGCATTTATATGTGTGTGCATGCTGAGATGAGGGTACACATGCCACATCATGTGTGTGGAGGACAGCTTTGCAAAGTTGGCTCCCTCCTTTCAATTATGTCTGAGTTTTGAAATCAAACTCAGGCCACCAGGATTGAGAAACAAGCTTTTTCAGCACCAACTGTTTATATTCAGTTAAAGCAGTTCTTATTTATTTATTTTTAGTATCAATGGCTTTATTGGAAAGGCCCTAAATCGTGATTTAAATGAATCCACTTTACTCCGAGGAATAGCGGAGACATTGATAAGAATATGGCTCTGGAGGCTGGCAACGCTATGAGTTCCACTTCCATTCTTAACATAGTCTTTAAATTCACTTTGTATTTTAAACTCAATAGTGTTTTCATAGTATTTTAATGACAAAAATTTTCCTGACTCTTTGGACTCTTCTCACTGAATGTTGAGAGGCTGCCCAGTTGTTAAAGAATAACCCCATCTAAATTCCTGTTTGAGCTGAGAACTGCAAGAGAAGACACTCAGTCTCAGGCACTGTTGTGGTAGATCAGAGGGGGTGAGCATGTTTTGTCACCTTTTGTAATGTCACCTTCCACACCTTCAGTACAATTCCCAGCTGCCATTATAATTAGTGATGTCTAGGCTTTGCAAGATCGTGCATCTAAATTTTCAATTAACTTCTTAGATTTGCAGACAAAGTAATGGGTTTCATCATGTTATCTTCGTCCATATGTCTCATTGCAGTTTGGGGAGAAGTGAGTACAGAGGGAGGGAGGAAAACAGAGGAGAAAAAATTATATTTCATTTTGCAATGAACTAAGCTTATAATGAAAGAGATTTTCCCAAGATCCGAAGATATATTGTACTCTTTTGAGACTACTGAGGGACATGAAACCAATGATGCAGGGCTGGAGATGTGGCTCGGCAGCAGAGAACTTGATTAGCATGCGTGAGGCTCGAGATTTAATGGCAGCAATAAAAGATCAAAGAACACCTTTTAATATTTAAATGTAACTTAAATAAATATATGTGCAAATGCATATGTTAATAGTATTTCTCTCAAAACTAGAGTTGGAAAAGAAAACTGTAATAAACAACAAGTTACAGGTCTTGAAGAAAAGGCTTTTGATCTGCTTAATGACTATTTCTTTAATGCCAAATGCTGTGCCTTGGTTGAAACGCATCCAATGTTTATAAAATAATCTCAAACTCCAAGTTCTACAATTTTACATATTGATATAAACTTTAATTGACACTGAGCCAGAACCTAAACCTGTAGAAATTTAAAAAGTGGACAGAAAAAAATGGTCCTGTATCTGAAGCTTAAGAGGGTTTGCTGCCCTATGATGAGGACAGGGATTCAGAGACCAGTACCCACATTGGGCAGTTCTTAGATACCTGTTAATCTAAGGGACTTCATCTTCTTTTCTGGCACCAGCACACACACACACACACACACACACGTGTGAGCACACACGCAATAAAATAAAAGTGATTAGAAGAGCATTAAAAATCTCCCTAAAGGAAAGTTTATGAATTCAATAGCATAAGTCAACTGATATTCTCATATTAAGAATGTTTAGAAAAATATGTTTATTATGACTCCTTGAAAATATATGTTTATATGCAAATACTGCAATGTGTTCAGTTTGAACTTGGAAACAACCTAATATTACTTGCAAAAACATTGTACACTCACCCTGGAAATAAAGTAACAGCTTAGCTACCCCAAGCGTTTAAATGCATAAAGTTAGCTGGGACCTGAAGAATCATTTCCCACACATGAAACATTTTACTCATTAATGAAGAACATTTGATTCATTGCAGAGCAGAGCCCTATTGGCATTTTGTGTTAGACAAATAAACTGAGGCTGAATTTGATGGAAAGAGAGCTACGTCTGAAGACGCTACTTATGATCAAGTATGACTGGGGCCATAAGACACAATAATTTGTCAACCTTGGGAAGAATTAAGAACCTGGGCTATTAATTCTGAGACATGACGGGACTAGAATTGCATGTTACTTGGAAATATGGCTGAGCAAATTGATGAGAAAATATGATTTAAATACCAATTCCTCCTTTGTAGATTTCATCTGATGTACTATAATAATATTTTAAAAACTAGTCAGTGTTTGGACTCAAGCTCCATTCCTTTACCTGGTACAATATACATTCTTCTGTTTACATGCTGCCTTCAATTCATTAATTCAGTACTCATGATTGGTTTCCATATAGATGCAGCTTTATGTTGAAGGCCTGGTGCATATTGAAAAGACTCTGGGCATCTGCCGTTCAGGGTCGATATTTGGGTTGCCAAAATCATACTTTCATTTCAAAAAGTGCCAATCATTTCCAAAAGTGTCATCATCTAACATATGCTCTGTGATTGTGTTTCCAGATAAACTGGACTGCTCACCATAAGATGCTTTGTGTGTTAATATTTACTAACTTCTCCGACGTCTTAAGATTCATGTTGTTATGGAAATTGTGAATATGATGGTTGCACGTTCTGAAATGTTGGCTTTCTTCTCTTCCAAATTGTGAAATTAAATTAGGTATACTAGTCTTTTTAGAATGTATACATTTCTTTGATAAAGAAAATAATCCTACTTTATTGATTTATCTCTCCCACCTGTAAATTTGAAGCAACTGTTGTGGGTCAAAATTGCTCATAAGTGGAGGCATCTGATTTCCTTTTATGACTCAGGATGGCTTGAAGTGCTTTGCACGTATCAAATTTTATAACTCTCATCTTGTATTATGTTTTAAGATCATTCCAATAGTGGCTAGGAATTATGCTGAAATTTGATCTCTTATGCATTAGCAAAGATGAGAAGGTTCTTGTTTCATTATTTTTGAAAAAAATTGTTTTTACCAGCTGTTCAGGATAGCTTTACCATATTGTTACCTCTCATCATTTTGGTTCATGGATTAAATAAAAAGCAGTTGGACTTGATTGGTATTTTTATAAGAAGTGTACTTAATGATTTGACTTTTAAATATTTCAGGGTATTATTATAGCCTCAGTATTTCAAATTTGTGTAGTATGAAATATACAGTGATGTGAACTCTCAGCATAATAAACCTTTTTAATTTCTTTGATTCATTTTTATTGAAGTCCTTGAAAATAAGTTTATTTCTGTAACTTCACGTAATAGGATTATATCATTTATCTAAGAATAGGCAAAATACTTTCTACTTAACAGTTTTTCTGTATCTAGGTGCAAATTAATTTATAAATTATCAAAAGAAATTCTAGATGATGATGGATAGAGGTTTGTGGTTGATTAAGTCAGTGAATTTTCTAATTGTAGAATTGTATTGGGCAACTTAGCTATTTCTTCAATTCATAAGTGAATTGTACTAGTATAATCAAAGGTGCCTTCAAAACCCTAGTTTACACACACCCCATGTATGATCTTGACTAATCCTTTGAGTTAAATTATTATCTACCTCCAAATTCATTGAGTGATAATTCTTCTAAAATTCCCATAAATCAGAGATATTCAGTTTATGCCCAGTACCTTACCTCTAAATTGATACAATTTATCTATTTGCTGAAAGAATCTTGAGCAATGGCCCAGAAAATTTCACTTAATAAGGAATAAGAAAATGAAGTAAAGTATAATTCCCTGTTCATCAAAGAGTTCTTGTATCTTATGTCCTACAGTAAGTACTACAGTAGGCTTGGAATAGAGAACCAAGATGGATTTTGAAATGCATACATATATATATATATATATATATA
>LOJH01053620.1:0-12161 GCA_001685095.1 Ellobius talpinus
GGGGGAGGAGAGAGGCAGGGAGGGAAGCATAGAAAAATGTAGAGCTCAGTAAAAATCAATACTATTTTTTTTAAAAAAGAAGATAAACTCTTTCCATGTTGCACTTTGGCCTCAAGAGTGGAGCAGTTGGTTGCACCAAAAGAACATTTGTGGAGTAGGATGGCGAACAGGTTCACATCCAGTTATTTTTCCATGTCCCAGGGTGTGCATCCAGAAGTCATTTCTCTGTAGCTGTAAAAGTGGAAGTATAGAGAGTGGGCAGTTTGATAGGACAGAGACAATTTACACTCTGCAAATCTGCTGAAAGAGCTAGTTTCCTATTCTTTTGACCCCTGCCCCTCCCCTTGTTCATTTATCTTAGTTGGAGTACCATGCCCTCTGGCGAGGCACACTGGCGGATGGGAGAGCCATCTACACTGACACAGTGTACGCAGTGGCACAGAACACTGAGTTCCAACTGGTCATTTTTATTGGAAAGCTTCACGGAGCAGATGGGGTTTTACGAGTTTTCTGAAGTTTGTTGTTATAAATCGAAACTGTTGTTCTGAGGATTCTTTACTCTGCATCCATTTCAGCACCGCTTCTTATGTTGGTGTCTGTGAAAGGCGGTGGGCATCTGAGGACACTGTGAACTTCCCTTACCAGCATCTCCAGATAGACCTGCTCTGGGAGCTCAGGCTGCTCGGCTGGGGAATGAATTTAGCAGTAGAGTCTGACCAAACCATGCGTGTTTCCAGGGGAAGATCACACTGCAAAAATGCATTAGTCCCCGTGTCTAATATAGCATCTACCACAAACAGCGTACTTCATTAAATTTATTGCACAATTCCATATGTGTACATAACGTGTTTTGGTCACATTCACTATCATTACCTTCTCTTGCCCCTCCTTCTCCTGCTGAATCTCTCCTACCCAGATAGTACCACCTCTACTTTGATGCTGTGATCCTTCTTCCTCTGCCTCCTAAGTGCTGAGACAGAGCATGGTATGATTAAAACAAACAGATTTGGGATATATTGAAAACATGGCAGTGTGATTTCCCCCCAAAGGTAAATATTCTAGCAAGCAAATATTAAACTAAATAAACTAAGCTATTTGACACTGAATGTTATAACTCTGTTTTTCTTTGTTTTAGTCTGTCTCTATCTCTGTCATGATCTGTCTCTGTCTGTCTCTTTCTGTCTGTTTTGGTTTGTCTCTGTCTGTCTGTCTGTCTTGGTCTGTTTCTGTCTGTCTCTGTCTCTTTCTTGGTAAATTCCCTTGCCTTTGCTCCAGTGGTGGATTCACTTGAAAGTTCTCCTTTTTGGAGAGTCTCTCTTGCTAGTTTCAAATAAAAACTCACTAGTTCGAATGTTAGCACATTTTCCACTTGCATTTTAGTGGGGATTTGGTTGCTTTTTTAAAGTGTGCAGTAGGGAACTATTTATATGTCATCCTGGGGAGCAGAACAGTGGCCGTCTCTTCCAGATCCCATGAGGGAACTTACAGCTTCATCTGCAAGTTGACAAAAGGAAGGTGTAAGGTCCAATGTGGGCTGCACCAGAACAAGTGGATGAGTGAGTTACCAGACTCATGAGCTTAACACACCCACCAAAATATTAATAAGAAAATGGATGATAAATTAGCAGATTGAAATAACAACAAACACACCAAACAGCATAGTTTTTCTAGGAGTTCCTATAGATTCCCTGAATGTGGTTTCCTAAGAGATTCCATGAAACTCATCAGCAAAACTTTTGATAATGTACTTCTTTGAAGAGACTCAAAGCCATCCATCATGGCTGGTGAGATTACTTGTTAGGTAAAGAAGCTTGCTGTCAAGCCTAAAAACCTGGTTTGATTCCCAGTACCCACACACTGGAGAGAGAGAACAAACTCCTGCCAGGTTGGACTCTGACCTTCACATGCATGTTTTGGCATGTGTCCACATACAGGTGTGATAAAAATCATGATAAATAAAAAACTATCAAAATTAAATGAAAGCATCTTTCAAACTCTTGCCACCAACATTTTAAGGAGCATATTTTGTCACAACCTGATGTTTTAGATAAGATTTATAGCAAATAATGGAAACCATTGTAAACACCAGTTTCTCAGTTTTGTTCCCTACTTAGCAAAGCTTTACCTACCTCAATCAAATATTTCACCTCTGGACAGGTAAAGAGCTGTAACCAGAGCTAAAATGGGGACTCACATCTGAGGTTATGTTTCAGCTCAACAGGCATTTAGACACTGCCTCTACTAAAACAGATGAGACTTAGAGTGGGAAGAGAAAATACTGAATCAAGCTGGAAGCTGGGCATCTCTGCCCCATGTGGGGGTCTTTACTTTGGTAGAAGACACAGAGCTAAGTTCTGATCATTGATCTCTCCTCTAGTCATCTTGAATTCCAGGAAGACCAAAACCTAGAACAACCCAGACTCCCACACAAGGACAGTTATCCAAGAGAAGAAGGGGGTACATTGACAATGGTTTGTGGGACAACCTTGCAGGAAGGACTGGAGATGAGACAATGGTGTGTGTGACCACACTTTGACCACCACTTCTTAAATATAATACCTTTTAATCTTGATCTTCACCTAAACCTCATGTCAATAATGAGTAAATAGATTGAAGGAGGATTTCTTTATTAACTCTTCCAGACATGGCCCCATAGAATAATCCTCTTTATTTGGTTTACATCATCCCTTATCTCTTAACTAGAATGTTGGGGTGTGTGTGTGTGTGTGTGTGTGTGTGTGTGTGTGTGTCTATGAGCCTACCTTGTTATGGATACAGGCTTTTAGTATAAAAGTCATGATCAGATGATGGCTCTACAGTGAATCTTAACACATTTCATGATTTTAAACAATTCTTTGTAAAGTCACATGCCCATGTAATTTAATTAGAATAAACTCACCATGAGATACATTAGAACATTATTAACAATGTCTCTTTTGATGGTTTCCTAGAACCAAAATGTTTTCATTATTGGTTGATTTTCCTTGTATTTCTGAACTACCATACACTCATTTAAGTGATCTACCCAGAATCCCATGTTTCTATGACTCAAGTACCTTGCTATCCCATCTCAAGTTTTCCATTTATTTGAAGATTTTGTTCTAAAAAGATGTGCAACAAATACGCTGCATCCTTGAGTTCTTAGGAAACCAGGGCAGCAAACATGTTCACTTCATTTCTATGAGGAAATGGAGAGGTACAGATGCAACTTCTGAGAAGACACAAAGTCCTTTGTGGAATTAGAAAGGGGAAGACAAAAAGAATCACGTGTGGATCACAAACAATAGATTATCAAGAAAGTTAGCATGACTTGTTTGTGAGACCCTGATGCCTAGGTCAGTGGCAGGCACCTGAGAAGCATCTGATGTCTGTCTTCTCAATACAGGAATGACTAGCATCTCTAAGAGTCATATGCATGGAATGGAGAGCAGGTAAGTTGATATTATTCAGTGTGGACGAGTTTGCATCGTTCTAGATTCTGATTTCTTAAGAAATATCTTACTGTCTGTTACTCATGCCATAAGATGTTTTGATTTGAGGATTCGTGTTGACAAATGGTAAAGAGCGATGAGAGGGCTGGTGGATAACTCAGTGGGTAAAGCACTTGCCTTATGAACTTTAGGACATGAGTTTGTTCCCCAGATACCAACTAAACAAAAGGTTGGACATGGTGATACAAGCTTGTAATCCTAGAGCTGAGGAGGCAGAGGCAGCCAAATCTCTGGGGTTTCATGCCTATTTTGTGAGTTCTAATCTAGTAAGAGATCCACTGGGGGAAAAAACAAAAACAAACAAAACCTGGTAGAATATGCCCAAGGAGTCACACAGACACACAGACACACAGACACACACACACGTAATTATTAATGAGTCAAAATACTACATATAATGCTGCAAATATTTTACTTTCAAGTAGATAAGGGGGGACAGAAGCCGAGTGTGTATTTTTTGGGTGTCATTGTGTGTACTCTCTTCTAACCTAATCAGTGTTTTAACAGGCATTAATTCATGTAGTCTTTGTCACAAGACATAATTTGCATCTTATTTTCACTTTAGTGGATTTTTTTGAAAACAAAGATCATTTAGGTAACTCACCCCCAAACAAATGGAGCAGCTGGGGTTTGAGCCAGACAGTAATTCTAGGATCTTTAATTTCAGTTCCTATACACGCTCTGGTTTTGGCAGATACTTTTGTGAGCTCTTGGTTAGAATATTGTACTTTTCACACTATATTGGAAGGTTGGGAATTTTTAGAAAAGAGTTGGAAAACAAAAACTGTTAAAATGGATTTCCCTGTGGCTCATTGAACCCAAAACTAATTTTCTAGAAATATGACTAGAGGAAATTATCTTTGAGAAATAAATAATAATCTTTCTTCATTTTGAATTCTGAAAAATGCCATTTCACTTTGTTATCAGAATGTTCTAGTATCTCTATGCTTTAATTAGCAGCTGTTTCTAAGTGTGATAGGTGATTCATGCTAGTCTTGATATTGTATATAATTGGATCTCAAAGGCAAATTTATCTGTCAGAGTAAAATTGATCTACAAGTAGTTCCCTCTAGCTAATACCTAAATTAGTTTCACCTGGACCCTGCCCTCTGCTTCCTTATGAATCACACCCACCCAAGGAGGAACGCTAACAGCTGGTGTGGGAAGCAGCGATGTTAACCAAATGATTCTCAGGTAGGTCCAGGCTAACTGCGAGAGGAAGAAGAAATCGAAGTGGGTTTACAGGCAACACTGGGAAAATCAAGCTTAAAACCCATTACATTTTCATGTATTCAGAACCCGCCTTTCTACATGGATGCTTTATTGCATTACTGGTCAAGACTTCCCATCAGTGAGAAACAGAATTCAGGAACTTTGGGATTGTAGTGTTGAATGTTCATCACATGCACATAGACCCATTGTAGATTTAATAAGAATGACCCCCATACTCTCATATATTTGAATGCTTAGTCATTAGGGAGCCATGCTACTTGAGAAGGATTAGGAGGTATGGTCTTGTTGGTGTAAGTGTGGCTTTGTTGGAGTAAGTGTGGCCTTGTTCAAGAAAGTGTGTCACTGGTACTGGTTTTGAGGTTTCAAAAGCCCAAGCCAGGCCCAGTATCTCTCTTCCTGCTGTCTGCAGATTCAGATGTAGAACTCTCAGCTGTTGTTCCACAATGCTTCTCATCATGACCTTAATGATAATGGACTAAACCTCTGAAACTGTAAGTAAGCCCCAGTTAAATGCTTTCTTTTGTGAGAGTTGCCATGGTCATGATGTCTCTTCACAGGCGTAGAATAATTACTAAGATTCTCATCCTGTAGGCCTTTTCCCATAATACCCCCTTAGTCTTCAGCATCTTGAGAGACTGTGTAGTTGAAAATAATGCTATGTAGGGTAACTAATAAAATGACTTAGCAGATAAAGACATCTGCAGTCAAGTCTGATGATCTGAGTTCAATCCCTAAGACCTATATGATAGACGGAAATAACTGACTCCAATGAAGTGTTATCTGACCTCAACATGAATATCTTGGGGTGCATGAGCAAACACACACACACACACACACATACACACACACTAGTATTTAGGGTTAGCTTTTTGTATAATAGTTACCCTAATTTTTAGACTATGGGGCCCTCTTTTAAGAAACATTAATAACCAGGCAACTAGGAGTTTAGGGGAGAAAATAAGGGACAGCCAATGTGAAAACTGCCTCCCAACAGAAAACCCCAAGATTTTGACTTATGTGCAGTTTCTATTATTATATCAAATATATCTGCAGACATAGCACATTAATCTGCTGCTGACTCTTAGCCTGGCATTTAATAATATTCTTTTTACACACTGGTTACTTAGTGACCATTATGTTTCAGACACTCTAAATTGGGCCCTTGTATTCATAAGTTCCAAAAACATGGGTTCATATGATGTGGTTCAGAGATATTCAAACATATTGTGTCATTGTTGAACATGTGTAGATTTTCCCCTGTTCTTATTGCCTAAACAACATGGCAGAACAACCGCACACACATTTGTGTTGCATCTGGTATTGTCATTTGTTCAGAGATTACAGGTTTGATTTGAATGCTATTCCTTATTATTGAAGGGGCTTGATCACCCTTAGAATTTTATTTCTGCAGGGAGTCCCAGAACCAGCTGGCACTGGTACTAAAAGTCAGCTGTGTTGGAACCGTTGGTCTAGAACTGGAGTCCTTCCTTCCTGAGAAGGCGTAAGCACCAAGTACACAAGTGTTCTGGGGGAAGTATGTACAGAGACCTGGAAAGTGGAGACCCGAGGGATGTTTGGCTAAGTCAGGGGAACTATGCTGTGACTCAAGGTGGCATAAGAAGATGAAGGACCAAGGGATCCAGGAATTCTCCAGAGAGAGCAAGCAGGTGGAATTATATCTAGATTATAGATAGTGAGATAGAGTGAGGTCAGCCATCAGAAAATTGCTGGTGGCAGGGGAGCGGAGTTCACAGCATTTACAGGAAGGGACATGTGGCTCAGAGGTAGGACAAACAGAAAGATGCTTGGACAGGGCAGAAGACTGTAGGACATTTCTCTATGGAACAGGCTGTGGTTAAAAGAAAAAGTAATGAATTCTTATTTTTAACCCTAATTATCCAGAAAGCATGATTTTGATGATTTAGTGTAAAACAAAGGCATTTTATGCAATTGCTTCATAAAAATTGAAACTTAGCTTTCCTTTCTGTCCAGGGCATATGAACACCTTGAGGGCGTGTAAAAGCTTTCAGAGCATGTGTATAAATACTGCCCCAAGGTGGATGAACTAACATCTAACTAGCACAGAGGTATGGCCTGACTCTCAATCTTTTTTCCCTAGGGAAAGAAAAGGCATTTCATGATGTATATTTCTGGAGAGGAAGCATTCCCAGAAAAGCCTATATTATTGTAAATGCCAAACAATCCCAGTTCAGTGTATTCTCCTTCAATTTATTTGCCTCAAGTTGCTAATAATAATAATGTTCTTACTTTCACAGTGTCTCAAATCTAAGTGTGTCTGAGTAGTTTGTAAATATAAATCAATTCTTAAGACACTCTGGTGAGACAGGTAAAAACTGTTGCTAATATTTTATGCAGAAAGTAATAGACAAGAGACTCACCGACTTCACAGTTTCTCATTTGTTGGTGCCTATTATTCTGGAATGAAATGCTGCACATGCACAGATGTGCCTGCACCACACACACACACACACACACACACACACACACACACACACTACTGAGTCTTCTCTTTGTGAAGGCACAGCTAGAAAGAGACATGCAACTTGAAGAACTGTGCTTCTGTGTGATCAATACTGAGATAAATTAGATGTAGACCCTAATTATTAATAAATAGCCTAAGCCTTTGTAGTGCCAAATAAAATTCTAAATAGAGGATGTGTCTTCACCAGTCTTAATTTCTCTGGCTTGGTATATATTTAATTTGTTCTTCAGAGAAGGATAGTATGTGGCTGCCTTTACTCCAAGCTATTTATTGCTATAGTACCTACTACCATTGCAATTTTTCCTCCATAATACTTATCTTCCTGTAAATATAATTGATGCGGAAGAACAGATACTGGCATACCTAAGGCATCGTGGCATTCTTTACTTTGTTCTTCCATCTGTGGATAGCTTGCATTGCTACTATGCAGGAGTCTTCCTTTAGTTTTCTTGCGGGGCTAGAGATTGGACCCAGGGCCTTGCACACACTAAGCAAACACTTTCTAACTGAGCTACACCCCCAGTTCCTAGGAGCCACCTTGCTACCATTGAGTCACATGAGTCACTGTTATATTGTCTTAACCAGATTGATTTTTCCTTCCTGTAGTTTCTAATCTGGAAGCTTCCAGTGTCATCTGAGGACATTCCATGTGTGTAGCAAACCCAGATTCAAGCTCTGATCAGAGTCTGGGAAATGTCTCACTAATGACATTGAGCCTGTCCTTAATTACAAGTGTTCTTGGGAAGGGGATGTGATTTAGCTCACTGTTTATGACTTTTGCTGTGTTATTAGGAGAAGTACTGGGAAGATGGATTAGGAAAAGAATACCAATCTAATTTCATTTATAGAGGAAGTTGTATATAGTCCATTTTTCAAACAAGGGAAAAGCAATTAGATATATGTTTTCCGAAGTGGTTTCAAGAAGGTTCTACCCTGTGTCTGCTGGGACAAAATCCATCAAATCTATCAGTCATATGGCTCACATTTAGCGCTAGTGCTCAGTAGCCACCTCTGGTGAGTGGCTACTCTATTGGATGCTTCTGTTACCATGGAAGTATCCATTGGACATTGTTGTTACCAAAGAGTCATGGCTTTAGTGTTCCCATAAATAATTTATTATTTTCTACTCTTATTGAAAATAGATTTTTCATATAATATATTCTGATTACAGTTTCCTCTCCCCCAACCCCACTCCAACTTCCAACCTACCCAAGTCCATGTTCTTTCTTTCTATCTCTCAATAGAAAACAAACAAGCATCTAAAAGATAATAAAATAAAATAAAAAACAAACTAGAATAAGAAAAAAAAGAAGACAAACAGCCAAAGAAAAATTACAATAAAAACATATGGATTCAGAGACACACATATTTGCACACAGAGACATCCCATAAAAACACAAAACCAGAAACTGTAATTTATGCACAGAAGACCCATATGGTAAAGAAGAAAGAAAGGAAAGAGGAAAGGAAGAAAGGAAGGAAGGAGGGAAGGAGGGAAGGAAAGAAAGAAAGAAGGAAGGACAGGAAGAAAGGGAAAATGTTCTAATAAATCATTATGGGGCACAAAACCTCTAAAAATACCACTGAGTTCATTTTGTACCTGCCCTTAAGATTGGTTTATATACAAAATGAGACCCTGTTGGAGAAAATTAATTTTTCCTTAGCAAGCAGTTATCAATTAGAGGTATCTTCGGGGCTAGGGATGGGGGCATATGTCTACTTCTCTCAGTTCTGGGACCCCAAGTATCTTAGACTTCTACAGGCCCTGTGCATATTGCCTGAGTCTCCGTGAGTTCATATATGTTTTAGTCTTGCTGTCTTTAGAAGGCCTTATTTCCTTGGTGTCCTCTATATCCTCCGACTCTTATGATCTTCCTACCTCCTCTCCCTCAGGGTTCCCTAGGTCCTCAAGGGAGGAATTTGATGGAGAAATATCACTTAGGACTGAGTGTTCAAGGTCTCTCACTCCCTGCACGTGGTCCAGTTGTGGGTCTCCTTGTTTGTTTCTGTCTTGCAGGAGCTTCTTTGATGATGGCTGAGCAAGACACTGATTGGTGGGTAAAGCAGTCATTAGGAGTTATTTTATTGCCTCATTCTGTTAGCAGAAGAATAGTACATGGTTTCCCCTTAGGTCCATGGCTTATCTAGTCTCATGTTCTTGGCCACCCAGCTAGTGTTGGGGATGGGTTCCATCTCATGGAATAAACTTTAATTTCAATCAGGTATTGGTTGGTTATTCCCACAAGTTTTGTGCCACTATTGTACCAGCATAACTTGTATGCAGATCATCATTGTAGATTGAAGAGTTTGTAGCTGTGTTCATGATTATGTTTCTCCTCTGATAGCATGCAGAGTATCTTCCAGTGCCATGAATGCTGGTTAGTAGGGGTGAAAGCTCTAGGTAGCTCTAGGTAGTTCTAGGAACATCTCCATGTTCAATAAGTTGCGTAGGTGGTGTCCTCAGCAAGACAGCCTTGCCAGCAGTTTGCCCAGATTAACTGATAGCCTTGGCAATAGCATAGGTGGCTTTGGGGGTTTCCATGGAGCCCCCTTGGTCAGGAACTAACCCATTTCCAGAACAGGAGGTTTCATTTAGTGATAAGTGATGTCTAGTTGGGGCTTTGTCTTCCCCATTATTTGGTAGTTACATCTAGATTTCTTTAATATATATTCTATATTTTAAGAAGTTTCTACTGTATTAGGTTTCTACATGGCCCCTCAAATGGTCTTAGTTTTAGTTGTTCCCTCCCGGAATTTCTTCTCTTACCCCCATCTTCCCTCCTGCTCCCAGTTTGATCTTCCCATTTTAGCTGACCACCCCCATCTTGTCCAACCCTAGCTACCTATGCTATTTCCCCTTCCCAGAGACATATATCCATTCTCTATACTACAGATATATCTCCTTTACTCTATACCTAACCTCTGTGGTTATATGGATGATAACTTGCTTATTGAGGGCTTTACAGCTAACATCCCCATCTAACTAAGCAAGTGCATGCATATTTTTCTTTAGGCATCTGCATGACCTCATTCAGTGTGATTTTTCCCCCTAGTTTCACCTATTTGCCTGAAAATTTCATTTTTTAACAGCTGAACAGTATCCCATTTTGTAAATGTGCCACATTTTCTCTGTCCATCTTCAGTTGGTAGACATTTAGTCAGTTTCCAATTTTTGGCTATTGAATAGATAACAATGAACATGGTTGAGCAAGTGTCTCTGCATTAGGATATGGAGTTCTTTGGGCATATGCCCAAGAATGGTGAAGCTGGATTTTGAGGGTGATCTATTCCACGATTCCCGAGGAACAACCACTCTGATTTTCCTAATGACTTTTCAAGTTTTCACTCCCACCAGCAATGAATGAAGTTCCTCGCCAGCATGAGCTGTCATTTGTTTTATTGATCTTGGCCATTCTGACTAGAGCAAGATGAGTCTTAAAGTCATTTTGATTTACATTTCCTTGATGATTAAGGATGTTGAACATTTCTTTAAGTGTTTTAGATATTTGTGTTTCATCTTTTGTGGATTCTCTGTTTAGATCTGTACCCTATTGTGTTATTTTCTTGATATCCAATTTTTGAGCTCTTTGTATTTTAGATATTAGCTCTCTAATGGATGGGTACTTGGAAAAAATCTTCCTGTTCTGTAGCCTACCATTTTGTATAAATAACAGTGTCCTTTGCTATGCAGGAACTTTTCAGTTTCTTGAGATCCCATTTATTGATTGTTGTTTTTAGTGCCTATGCTAACAGGAATGTGTTCAGAAAGTCTTCTCCTGTAACAGTGAGTTCAAGAGTATTCCCCACTTTTTGTTCTATCAGGTTCAATGTTTCTGATTTTATGTTGAGGTCTTTGATCCATCTGGGGTTGAGTTTTGTGCAGGTGATAAGTATGAATCTATTTACATTCTTTTACATGCAACCATCCAGTTTGATTAGCACTGTTTGTTGAATTTGCTGTATTTCTGACGTTTCTTTTAAGCCCAAAACCAGGTGTCCTTAGATGTGTGGATTTTATCTTGGAGTAATTTAAAAGTAAGGGCATTGCTTGCACTGATGTCGGAGTTGCTTCTGGGCCAGCCTTCAGAGAAGGAGTCCTGAAGGGCATGTGTAGAAGCAAGAGGAAGTGCCAACAGGAAACCCTAGCAAGTGAGAAAATGCGTGTGAAGTTCCCAGGGATGATTTAGACACATAAGACACAAGAGACCCAGGAAGACAAACCTGGCATGAAGGAGTTAGGGAAGAAGGCAAGACAGTGTTCAGTTGCTGGTTAGGTTATTCATAGCTTTCCACACTTAGTGCAGTTATCTTTATAATGGGTTGTAGCGAGAGACTAAGATTTAGACATACTCTCTGGTAGGCAAGCGAAGAGGGGTGTGGCTAAGTCATAAAGGCAGTGACTCTCTGAGATGGCCATCTTCTTCCTCAATCCTCTGGCTTGAGACAAAACTCCTTGGGGACTTGTTCTCCCAACAGAGGCCCCTTCCTGATGTACCTGCTCAGAGAATTCAAGACTGGATAAGAACATGTCACACTACAGTCTCTCACCATCTGTCTTCAAAGTGATCAGCTAAAGTATGGGAGGAAAATCCTGCAAAACCTGTAAAAGTCCAACTTTAAAAGTCTCAGGAAGAAACTGGATTTCTTTGTCTTTCTGAGTCTCACCTCTGCTTTGCAGAGGGTCTTTTTTTCCCCTGTGTGTCTGTGGCATGTGTGTGTGGTTCCTCACCCTAATAAATAAATACCTTTCCTCAAATGCTCATTCTGTTTGTGGTACTTGAGATTTCTCTTGGTTACCTGTTGCACTTCAATTTTTCTTGCCTTTAAGTTCTTTTTTTTTTGAGACAGGGTTTCTCTGTAACTTTGGAGCCTGTCCTGGATAGCTCTTGTAGACCAGGCTGGCCTTGAACTCAGAGATCTGCCTGCCTCTGCCT
>LOJH01053621.1:0-12161 GCA_001685095.1 Ellobius talpinus
GGACCTTTGGAAGAGCAGGCAATGCTCTTAACCTCTGAGCCATCTCCCCAGCCCGACAATTTCTTTTTTGAGACAGGGTTTCTCTTTGTGTAGCCCTGGCTGTCTTGGAACTCGCTCTGTAGACCAGGCTGGCCCTGAACGCAGAGATCCGCCTGCCTCTGCCTCCTGAGTGCTGGGACTAAAGGCGTGCGCCGCCACCGCCTGGGCTGACCCCCTATGTCTGTCAGAATCACGAGCTGATCTGGAATGTCCCACCTCCCCATGCTGAGTCCACCTTGTCCTCTACCCTCCAGAACCCATGCCCGTCCAGCCCCAGTTGGGTCTGTGCACCTGGGACTGGAATGTGTACTCCAGCGACACCTTGACCGTTCGCAGGTCCCAGCATCGTAGACAGGCATCCAGACCACCCATCCAGACACTGTCATCTTTGATCACCAGGCTCCTGGCCGAACCGACAGGGCCTTCAAGGTCCCTAGCCAGAAAGAGAGCAAAGGGAGTGAGCCAAGCCTTGGGGTCCATGTCCCTGAGATCCCACAGGTCATGAAGGCAGCCTTCTACCTTTGGCAAGAAGGGGACAGTGACGTCATCCAAAAGTCCCTGCACCTAATGGGTAACTATGTTCCAATCCAACACAAGTGTGCTGGCCCTCATCTATAATTCCAGCACTGAGGAGGCTGAGGCAGGAGGACTGTCATGAGTTCTAGACCAGCCTGGGTATACAGTGAGAACCCGCCTCAGAAGGGAGTGGGGAGACCAAAGCTGGCCACAGTGACTCAAAACTGTCATCCCGGCTACCCAGGAGGATTGCAAGTTAGAGCTATCCTGGGCTACAGAGTGAGCTCAGTATCAGCCTTGCAAACTTCGCATGGTCTAACCTCATGAACTGTACAGGGCTTGACAATGGCACCTGTCATCCCAGCACTTGGGAGGCCAAGGCTAGCTCAGTCTACACAGAGACTTTGTACCAGATAAATGAGTAAACGTAAAAGTATTGCCAGATGGCTCCCAAGTGGTCAGCGGGAAAGGTGACCTGAGGTTCATTTCCAGGAACCCACACTCAATGGAAGGAGAAGGATCCTGTGGGTTGTTGTGAGCCCCTGCTAGGCCCCATTCACAAGTAATACAGTGAATAAGCTAGGTACACACAGCACTTGGGAGGTGGAAGCAGGAAGATCAGGAGTTCAAGGCTATCCTCTGCTTGAGGCCAACCTGGGCTACCTGCAAGTTATCCTAAACAAAAGGTAAAATTCCCTAGTGAGGGGGCTGGAGGCGTGGTCAGGATGGAGCCCCGCCTAGAATCCTCCAGTGAGGGGGCTGGGGGCGTGGCTCCACGCTGGCGGAGGGGGGTTGCTGTTCCTGTCCCTGTGTCCTCACCTGATTACTCCCTGACTCCGTAGGTCCCACATCCTGACCCTGCCATCTGTGAAGCCAGCGAAGGTAATGTTCTCCTCTGTGCTGGCTAGCACCTGGCAGGACAGGCCCTTGCAGGGCAGCTGGCACTTCTCGTACAGGAACGGGGCTGCCAGGTCCCACACGCTCACGCATGGCAGGTTGTGTCCGCCGGCGAACAGGGTCCTACTGTTAGAGGACAGCAGGCAGGTGCGCAGGTACGCCCCGCTGGTCTGCAGAGGACGGGCCCAATGAGTGATGGTCCATCTACGCTGGTGGCTTCCAGACCCCGCCCCAGGCACCTTCCCTGCCCGGCACACCTGGATGCCACACTGCAAGTGGCTCTCGGGAAATCGGTCCTCTGCCACCTGGTTCGTTAGACTCCACACCTTGATGCCACTCCGGCTACAGGTGAAGACGTGCCTTGTGAAGCAGCTCACAGCCATCCCCAACAGGAGTTCCCCGTGTCTCAACACTTGCACCTTCTGCAGGGCCTGGGGGACAGCGAACCTCTTCGATTGCCAGAGTGATGCACCTGTTCTCTCCCAGCTGGGCTCTAAGTTCTCAGAGTCCCAGGACCTGGGGTCGGGGACGGNNGAACGTACAGGGTATGAGATTTTTCAAGGCAGGTTCTTGCTTAGTCCAGGCTGGCCTTGAATTCCCTAGGTAGCCAAGGCTGGCCTTGAATTCCTGATCCTCCTGCCTGCCCCTCTTGAGTGCAAGGAGACAGAGTTTTTAATTCTTGACATAGCTACATCTGCTTCCCCACTCTATCTAAAATGTTTTGCCCAATTAGACTAAACTTTCATGTACCCTCTTAGGGCCCTAATTATTTTTTCCAAGTAGTTTTCTCTGACTACAGGATTGGGAGAATCTGTGTTGAGATTTAAGTGAGAGATTCATTCTCCAATGCTTTAAAAATTATTGTTTTTACTTATTAATGTCTCTGTGTGTGTGCGTGTGTGTGTGGTCAGGATAACTTGTGGGAGTCAGTTTTCACTTTTAGTCGTGTGGATCCAGGGATCAAACTCAGTTCCAGGCTTGTCAGCAAGCCCCTTTACCCGCTGAGCCCTCTTGCTGGCCCCCCTCCCCTTCCACCACCAGTAAGGACAGGGGTGGGGGAACAGAGGAGCAGGGATGAGGAATGGAGGGGCAGGGTGAAGGGTAATCTTTCTCTCCCCCTACTCACAGGGGCTTCAGAAATGGACCAGCACTTCCAGAAGATTCCTGTGGTGCAAAGAAAGAAGCTGACCCTGCTGGCTTGTGACTTACCCGCCATGTCTGCATCCGGGTCTCCTGCTCACCTGGGTCTCACATTGGAGCTGGCTGATGTCTTTTTGGGAAATACCAAGCAGACCCAAGGAAGTCTCACTCAGGATAGGGGCTGTGTGAGACAACAGAATTTAGGGGGACCCAGCAACCTCTGCCCCTCCATGGCCCTGCCCCTCCATGCCCCAGGCCCCGCCTTCCTACAGAAGTCACTCAGGCTGCCTCTGGGCTTGGGCTCAGACTCCGGTTCTCGTTCTGAGTCAGGCAGGCAGGAGTCTTTGTTTTCCTGGGAGACAGAATTGGGTCAGCTAGGGGGCACATGACCCAGGGGAACCCAGCAGATGCCTGGGGGTCCAGGGCTGCACCCAGCAGAGTGCAGGGATGAAGTGGGAGGGGCATTGTAGGGCAGATGTGTGTTGGGGGTCCCAGCCAAGGGTACTCACCAGTCCCAGCAGCTCCTCTATCTCCATGACAACCGGTGAGGAGGAAGGAGAGATAGAGAGCAATGAGGTTTGCCTGGACACCCAAGGCACTCCCCCCCAGCCCGTCAGTGAGGGGCCCTCACCCTCCTGCTGTGCCTGTTGGTTCTCCGGGTTTTCCCTGAAAAGTTTCCAGAGTTCCTGGGTCAGGGTATCCCTCCAGAAGGTGGGTTCCTTGTCCCACAGAGGCTGTGGGTCCTGCTGCTCCTCAGTCTCTGAGAGGCACTGACGTCTGGTGAACAGCTGAGGCCTCGGGGTGGCCTTGAGTTCCTCGGGGTCCTGGGGGGCCGTGGTCTCTGGGCCCTGCTTGGCTTCTTTCTCAGTCGAAATCTGAACAGCCTGGACAGAGCCCATGGGACCTTGTGAGTCACAGGACTCCGCCAACCAGTATCTGTCCCCTTCAGCTCCAGGGCACATACTCACCTTGATCATCTCCAGGATGCGTGGGGACTTGCTGAAGATCCCCACCAGCTGGAAGAAGTTTTCCACCTAGAATAAGTTAGGGTTAAACCTTACTGCAGGCACTAACGTGGGGGAAGGAGTGTAGCAATACTTGGCACTTGGCAACCTCTCTGTACACAGAGGCAAGTTCTGCACTTGGGGATAAACCACCTTATACATACCCAAGCATGGTAATGTCCACCCGCCCACCTCCCAAGGTTGAGGCAGGAGGATCAGGAGTTCAGGATCATCCTCAGATACATGAGTTTGAGGATCCTGTCTCAAAACAAAAAAACTTCAACTAAAAGAGCAGTTAAGACCACAAATAGGGCTTGAGATGCAGCCGTTGAGGTACAAGCCCCCTACCCCCCACCCCGCCCGCCCAACTCGCCGGGCCCTTCCCCAGCGTGGATCAAAGGCCTTAGTATTATTTTGCACGTGGGGAAACTGAGGTCCAGAGACTCAAACAGCAGCCAGGGGCTATTTTTCAGCAGTCTTGCCCCTTCCTCTTTGAGCTTTTGTGGACTCTCCCATGGAAGGGGAGCCCCCCCGAACTGAGGCTGCAGACCCAGGGAGCTGCCTCCCCGGGAGAGGATGATGGATTCCAGGACAGCGCCAGCCAGCCTGGGGGATGCACAAAACCCAGGGGAGCCCTCCCGATCCAACACCCCCCCGCCTGCCCCCAGCTCATTAACGTGCAATTTACTGGCACTTTAGTGTGCCTGGTGCTCAGAGTAAATGGAGGGAGAGCTGTCGCTCCCCCCTGCTGCTCCTGGGGGGGGGAGCTTGTGTTCCCGGGTGTGAGGCTGAGGGGCGGGGCACTGGGGAAACCAGGAGCTGCAGGGAGCTGCCCGGGATATCACAAGATACAGGCAGTGATTGGCCATATGTACCTGTCAATCATTCCCTCAATGACTACAGCTCAGCCCCCCACTAGCCCTTCATTCTTGCACCTGATGCTAGATCATTCCCCCTTGCTCTACCAACCACTGCCTTCCAGGGCTCCTACGGCTCAAAAGGTGAGGTCAAGGGCCGGAACTCCCTGCAGCCCCCCCTAAGCCCTGCACGCCCTGTCACTCTTGCCTCCCTCCTTCCCGTTGCCCCCACGGCGGGGGGGAGGACGGGACTCCTGCCTCTGGCCTTTGCAGAGGGCCGTTGCTCCTCCTGCCTGGACAATGTCCCTCTCCCAGTGCACCTTCCTAAGCACCCTGAGCTGTAGACCCTCCCTGGAGCTCTTGGGACCCATCCACCATGCCCCTTCAGTCTCCAGTCCTTGCTCTCTCCCTGGCACCTCTGCTGGCCTGGCAAATGGTGACTGCTGAGGCTGCTGAGCGCCTTGAATGAACAACCATGTTCTGGTGGCTTCCTGCCCAACCGCCCACCCCCGCCACTGCCCTATCTCCACCCCCACTGAGCTGCAGTCCTGGCCCTGGCTGTCCACCAGTGACATCTGGCCCTGGGCAGCGCTTCCTTCCTGCCAGTGCCCTTGAGAAAGAAGCCAGGTGGCAGGAGGGGAGGCAGATGAGGACGCACGTGCCTTGGCTGAGGGGGGGTTTGGGAGCCCCTCCAAAGGCCTGTCTCCAACTCATGCATGGGACCCGTGTGCAACCCTGACCCAGGAACTCCGGGGCACCTGGGACCCGGGCAGGAAGAGGAGCCACAGCCAGGCATAAGCACTCTGAATCAACTCCCCTCCTACCTGTCTCCAACCCTGGGTGGCTCCCACCTCCCTGGAGTCAAAGACCCTGGAATCCTATCTCCACTCCTCCTCCCAGGACATTGATCACCAGCTCCAGCTCCCTACCTCCACCCCGCCACCCCTGCTCTGGTCCCCAGCTCCAGTTCACCTGCTTGTGATGCTCCTGGAAGGACTGATTGATTCTGGATATCTGAAATCACAGCAGATGAGGAGTGGGTCGTGTCCCAGAACAAACCCCTTCACCTCTATGATCCCCCGTTCCTTTACTCTTGAGACAACAGAGGCCCATGGAGCCCAGCCTGGCCTTGAACTCACTACAGCAGAGGCAAGCCATCCTCCTGCCTGCCTCCACCTCCCTGGGCTGGGATGATGACTGGTTTGTGCCAGTCATTAGCTGTTTAGCTCTGCTTTTAAATATTACTTACTACATCCTTTTCAATGGGAAATCAAGTTCAACTCTTTCTTGCAGCCTCCCAGGCCCTGGCCTGCTCCTCTGCCAACCTCCCCCTCTCTCTCTAGTGCACACAGGTCTCCTCCCTGCTGCCCACACCCCCGGCACAGCTACTGCCTTCTCAACTGCCACTGGGGTAGCTTACCAAGATGGAGATGTTGTCTAGCTGGACCATCATCTCAGAGAAAACACTGATGGCGGAGAAAGCAGTTGAGCATCCTTCTAGAAACAGACCCTGAACCTGCCCTAGGGCAGAACCTCAGGAGGAACACAGGAGGGTGCCACCAAAACCCTTATATCTGATGCAGGGAGTTTGCACATTAAAAGCACACATTCTGCCATTGCTTATTTGGGGACAGGATTTGGTGGCTGGGTGACCCAGGCAGGCCTGGAACTCACCATCATCCTGCTACAAAATCAACACCCCAGTTTAAAAACAAAACCGAAGGAACACTTCACTAGAAATCAGCCTTCACTTCTGGCAGTCCCCACCCCAAAGATGCTGGGGCCCCCCCGAGGGAAACCCTCACCTGTCCAGTTCCTCCGGCATCTGTTTGATGATGGAGGAGTACCTTTCCAACAAGCTGGAAGGCTGGAAAGGTCAAAGGCCAGAACCATAAAGTCTGCAGCACTCCCAACTCCCAGACAGCCCCTGAGATGCCCAGTCAGGTCCAGCTTCTTGAAGCCCTGAACTCTTGGAGTACAGGACCAGCCATAAAGCCATAAAGGGGAAATCTACAGCCTTCTAGATCTAGACCCTGGTTCTCAGGGACCCTTTAAGACGGCAGTTCCTCATGCTGTGGTGACCCACCAACCACAGAATTCTTCCCTTGCTACTTCATAACTAATTTTACTACTGTTAGGAATCATAATGTAAATAGCTGATACGCAAGATATTCCATATGATCTCAAGGGGGTCACGACCCACATGCTGAGAACCTCTACCCTGGCGTCAACTCAGGGCAGACCTGTGCCTAACACTGCCTTGATCGATAGAGAAGGGAGGAGGGAAGAGAGAGAGCAGGGAATATCAGCCTATTTTGTGTGTTTTTTCCAGACAGGGTCTCACTATATAGTCCTGACTGGGCTGGCCTCCAACTCAAAGAGATCTGCCTGCCTCTGCCTCCTGACTGCTGGGATTAAAGACGTGCACCAACTTTAATCACAGAATAGTGTTAACTGAACATAGGACCAGCGCCCAGCCCCTCACTGGGGACTCTAGGCGGGGCTCCACCGTGACCAGTGCCCCAGCCCCTCACTGGGGATTCTAGGCGGGGCTCCACCCTGACCACGCCCCCAATTCCTCACTAGGGGATTCTAGGTGGGGCCCTGGCCTGCTCCTCTGCCAACCTCCCCCTCTCTCTCTAGTGCACACAGGTCTCCTCCCTGCTGCCCACCCCGTTTTCTGGACCAGGTGAAGTCCAGGTGATTGACATTGGGAAAGCAGGCCCTGGCTTCACCGCTCATTTTCATCTGCACAGCGGGGTCACAGGTGCAGACACTGTGCGGGATTGTTTTCCTAGCTAGGTCTGCAAGAGTTGCTGCGGGTTCTAGGCCAGGCTGGCACCGTGAGACTCGGTCTCCAAAAACCCCCAAACAACCCCACTCCGCCGCCCCTCACCACCTCTCACCACAATTCCACCAGCGGTGCCATTGTTCTGGCTGTAGGAAGTCATCTGTAAGATTGTGGAAGTAACAAATCTGGTGAGTCCTGCAGGGGGCAGGTTCTGGTTTAGACGGAAAAGCCGACTCCCATCCATCCCTGTAGCTTTCCCAGCTGCGGAGGAAGCCTCCTTCCTCATTCCCATGCTTTGTATCCCCAAAGCCCCGTCTTTACTGCAGGGGCTACGGTTCCAGAACCACTCCCCCGTCTCCCCCCCCCCAGGTAAGCATGGGGGCTCATCCCTTCAGATACCGAGGAAAGCGTACCGGGAGCAGTCACGATGTGGTGAGTCGCCTAGGGTTTTGAGGGACGAGTAAGAGTTTGCCAGGCATACTAATAAAGTATGCACGTGGTGTACATATATATACAAACACTCAAGCACACACGGAAAACATTTTTTTAAAAAGAACTCAGGAGACAAGAGAAACGACATTTGGTTCATTCTCCCATCACTCAACATGGGCAAACTCCCTGCTGAAGTCAGTTTTGTGTGGGTCAACGCCCCTCCAGCTCCCTCTCCTCCCCCACCCCCGCAAACTGCCTGCAGGAAGCGGGCTGCCCCCACACACCACCTCAGAGGACGGGGAGGCCCCTAGGACCCCAGAGGAAGCCACAGAGGTCAGCCAAGTTCAGGCCAAGAGGAAGCCCCTCCTGCTGGGCCCCAGGCCATTTGACCCCTCCGATCCCGCCCCGCTCGGCCCCGCCCCAAGCCACGCTCCCACCTGCACCCATTGAGAGAAGCGTCAGGGCCCAGGCCACGGGTGCACGTGGGCTCGGGGCTGCACGAGCCGCCTCAGCAGGTGCTGGCCAATCAGGAGGCCGCAAGCCCACGTGGCCCGCGATCCCAGCTGCTCATTGTTCAGCCTGTGGCCCGGCTGTCAATCACAGAGTTCCAGGCCTCGGTTTAACCCCCGCATTCCCGGTGCCGTTTGGGAGCTGGGAGAGGATTTCAGAGTGGTTAAATCTGAATATTTGGGGCATGCGAGGGGTCAGCAGGTGGCGATGATGCAGCCAAGACCTTTGATCTGAGTTCGATCCGTTGGACCCACATGTTGGAAGACACACGCGCACACACACACACACACACACACACACACACACACACGAATACATTTCTTTTTAATCTGGGTGAGCTAGAGAGATAATTTAGCAGTTGAGAGCACTGGCTGCTCTTGCACAGGACCCTGGTTCTATCCCAGCACCCAGGTGGTGGCCTCAGTGGTCTGTAACTCCAGTTCCAGAGGCTCTGAACTCAAGGTTCACACACATACATGCAAACAAGACATTCGTCTACATAAAATGAGATGCAGAAGAATTAATTCAAAGCCAGGCGTTGACGACGCACGCCTTTCATCCTTGCACTCAGGAGGCAGAGGCAGGCGGATCTCTGTGAGTTCGAGGCCAACCTGGTCTACAGTGCGAGTTCCAGGACAGCCAGGGTTACACAGAGAGACCCTGTCTCGAAAAACCAACCAAACAAAAATCTCCAATAAATAAAAAATTAACAAAAATCAGAGGGCCCACTTTTGAAATTCTGGGGTGTGCTGATGGAGTGGGAAATCGTAGCTTGAGAACCCCCCAAATTTCCCGTGAGAAACGAGGCTTTGGATGTCCTGTGAAGTGATACTGACCTGCCTGAGTGACCCAGGCTAGCCCTTGCTCCTCTGCAAACTGAAGCCCGAGGATCAGGACTCAATTTAGTCGCAAGGTTAAGAAAAAAAAAAAGGGTCATAGCCAGGCTGGAACGCATGCGCCCAAGACCCTATCCTCAGCATCTCCTGAACTCGGACCCAGCACTGGAAGGTGGAGGCAGGAAGGTTAAGAGTTCAAGGCCTTCCTGGGACCCTGGGACATGTAGCAAGTTCCAGGCTAACCTGGACTACAAGAAAAAGAAAAGGCTGAGGGCACAAAGCTACATTCCTAGACTTCCAAATTCAAGGGTGGAAAGGGGGGGCAACCCCTGGACTCTGGCAGGACCTCAGAGCCAGATTCTAGCCCTCCACAGGGGACCCTGGGGTGAAGTGGACTCTGGAGCCCCTTCCCCCACCTCCATGTTGCTCCAGTCGCAGGTGAAGGCTGTGAAATTAAACCATGACCTCTGTGTACATGGAGGCAGGGAGATGATGGTGAGTTTGGGGCCAGCCTGCTCTCCCTAGTAAGAACAGGTCTTACTAGGGAGTGGGATGTGAGAGGGCTCAGTGGGTGAGGGGACTGCTGCCAAGCCTGATGGCATGAGTTCAATCCCTGTGCTCCACACAGCAGAATGCAAGGATGCGCTCCACTCCCCCCCACGAATGAGTAACTTTAACTCAGGCCCGGGTCACAGTAACTTTCCCTTTATTAAAAAATTAATTTACAGAGAAACCCTGTCTCAAAAAACAAAAACAAGGGGCTGGAGAGTTGGCTCAGTGGTTAAGAGCATTGACTGCTCTTCCAGAGGTCCTGAGTTCAGTTCCCAGCAACCACTTGGCTTACAATCATCTGTAATGAGGTCTGGTGCCCTCTTTTGGTCTGCAGGTGTACATGCAGACAGAACACTGTACCCATAATAAATAAATAATAAAGAAAACATTTTAATTGATGTGTATAAATGTTTGCTTGCATGCATGTGCGTTACATGTGTGCCTGGTACCCTCAAAATCCAGAAGAGGGTGTCTGATCCCCTGTAACTGGAGCCACCATGTAGGTGCTGGGACTGAAACCTAGGTCCTCTGAAAGAGCAGCCAGTGCTGGGAACCGCTGAGCCCGCTCTCCAGACATATATTGCCCCACTGCTCTTGCTCCTGACCGGGGCTTTTGCACGTGCTAGGTCAGTCCTCAAGCCGTCACTATCTGCTTTAGCCATGACTGTCACTGCAAGGCCCTGGCAGGACCATAGATCTCCATTTCCTGCTCCTGAGCCCGGGGCTGGGCTGCGAGCTGAAGTCGGCCTGTGGGCGGTGTGGGGTGGAGGGGTGTCTCTCCCCATGTGTGGCGCTCATGCCTATTATGACTACGTGAGATGGTGTAACCACCACAGCTGCTACTGCAGAACTCTTCAGTCATGGTGCCGACATTTCCTTTGTTAGGGGAGGTGGCGCACTTGGGAGGCAGAGCCTGGAGGATCTCTGTGAGTTTGAGGCCAGCCTGGCTACAGAGTGCGATTGTGTCTCAAAACACCAATACTAGTACTACTAATAATAACAAATAATAAATAATAACGATAAGAATAAATAATGAATTCCGGCACCCAGGAGGCAGAGACAGGCAGGTCTCCGAGTTGGAAGACTCCAGGACACCCTGGGTTACACACAGATGAACTCTGTCTCAGAAAACCAAATAAATAAATAAACAGACAAATAAATAATTACGAAATTTTCTCCTAAGACAGGGTTCTCTGTGTGTAGCCCTGGCTGTCCTGGAACTTGCTCTGTAGACCAGGTTGGCTTCAGACTCACAGAGATCTGCCTGCCTCTGCCTCTTGTGTGCTGGGATTAAAGACGTGCACCACCACTACCCAGAATTAATAACAAATCCATTTCATTTTTTTCCAGTCCTAGAGAACCAGGGTGTTGTATATGCTTTTCATTGTGTTTAATTATTATTTTAAGATTTATTTATTATGTACACAGTGTTCTGCCTACATGTGTGCCTGCATACCAGAAGGGGGCACCAGATCTCATTACAGATAATTGTGAACCACCATGTGGTTGCTGGGAATTGAACTCAGGTCCTCTGGAAGAGCAGCCAGTGATCTTAACTACTGAGCCATCTCTCCAGCCCCACATTTAATTATTTTATTTACTTTATGTTATAACCTTACTTTTAAATATCGAAGTAAGGAGTTTTAATTGTGTGTATGTTTGGAGGGCTGTGTGTATGGGAGTGCGGTTGTCTGCAGTTGCCAGAAGAGGGCATGCAGCTGGAGTCGTGGGCATGACAGCGCTGATGCCTTTGTGCTGGGAAGGGAAGTGCTCCTAAGTGCTGATTCATCTCTCCAGAACATTCTCCCCACCCCACCCCAGGACCATTCTTACTCTTTTTTTAAAAAAATTATTTATTGTTTTGTCTGTCTTTTTTTTCATTTCATTTATTGAGTTACTTAATTTTAAAGCCATTGTATCATTTTTATTATTTTATTGTATTTATTTTCTTACAATTTTTACTTATTTATTGCGGTTTTCAAGACAGGGTTTCTCTGTATAGCCCTGGCTGTCCTAGAACTCACTGTGTAGACTAGGCTGGCCTTGAACTCAGAGATCCGTCTGTCTCTGCCTCCTAAGTGCTGGGGTTAAAGGCGTGCGCCACCACTGCCCGACTAAAATTTATTCTTATAAGAATGCAGGAGGACTTTGTGATCCTCCTGCATCAGCTTCTTGGAATTACTGTAGCTGGGTTCTCGGAGGACAGAAAATTGAGAAGCAAGGCGCGGAGTCAGACAGGTGCTCAGGGCGGAGGTGAAGGAGGCGAGGCTGGCCTCAAGGCGGGCTTGTCACACAGTCCCCGCCGCAGTGGGCCAGAGTCCCAGGCTCTGCTTCATTCACTCCTGCTCCCGGCTGTCGTCTGGGGAGTAACCGTTGGTTGAATATTCCTTAGAGACACACAAGCGCTTTAGGGTGTCTTGCGTTGAGTGACCCCGGTTGTCACCGCAGACCTCAGTCCGGGTGCGGAGGTCGCGGCAGTTCCTTTGGGAAGCTTTGCGGGGATCGCGTCGGCGCGCGCAGGCGAGCACGGTCGCCATCTGCTGTCAGCAGCCGGACACCGCAGGCTTCCAGAGCCGAGAAGTGTGGG
>LOJH01053622.1:9240-21401 GCA_001685095.1 Ellobius talpinus
TGGTGTGTCTGTAGATGCAGGAATTCTGGGCGTGGCCCCTTGTTTTGGATGATAGGTCTGTAGATGCGGGCATCTGGGCGTGGCCTCTTGTTTTGGATGGCCTGTCTGCAGGTGTCTCAGCCACAGCTCACTTCTCTCATTTAACCCTTTGCATTGTTTGATTTTTAGTCTTCTCAGATTTTTTTTTCTAGCTCCTACCATGGCAAACCTGGTATACAAGAATATCCATGAGTGCAGAACAATTGTGCATTGATGGAACCTTGTTAGCCAATCATCTTGAAGAGGTGGCCTTAGTTGGGGCGTGGTTTCGCTGGGACTCAGGGTAAAAGGTGTGCATCCCAGTTTCCCTGTCTGTAAAATAGACCAATGACATAGATACTGAATTTTATTTTTCGAGACAGGGTTTCTCAGAAGCTATGGTCCTGAAACTCACTCTGTAGATCAGGTTGGCCTCAAACTCAGAGATTCTCCTGCCTCTGCCTCCCAGGTGTGCGCCACCACGGCCCGGCGACATAGATACTCTTATAAAGGGCCGGAATGAAAATGGATACTTGCACAGTGTTTAGAATTGGGATTGTCAAATGATAAATTGTAGTGATTGTTTTAACTGTGTGTAAAAGGGTGAGTTGCCGTCTTTTGGTCCCAAGCAGAAGTGCTGGGACCTTCCTTGACATCCTCTCGTCATTGTCTGTGCATAAAGGCCACAAGAGTCTGGGTTGAGAGGTTCAGAAATGTCTCAAGAAGCACTAGTTCACATAAAGTAGTTCAGAGGCCCTCAAAGGCCAGGGTGCAGGTGGTCCCCTTCCTGCTGGATGGCTGAGCAACGTGCAGGTAGTCTTTGCTGGGAGGCCCTTGTGATGACGATGAGAGCCAGTCATAATCTCAATATCTACTTAAAGTAGACTTTCTAGAAGTGGGTGGTTGGGCTGTCCCTCATGACAGATTTGTCTTCTTGTGGCTCCCCACCAGACTACAGCCTACACCTCTAATCTGAGGTGCTGTCCATCCCTTAAGATCAACTCTACTTCTCTCAACACGAATGTCAGGAACGATGGCTCCCAGGAACACACACTCTTTCGGGCTAGCTTTTGTCACATAAACTCGTCAGCCATCTGTCCCACTAAGCTAACTTCTGGTGATCAGCAAGAGTTATTTTGGAAGCTGAAAGAACTGACTATTGACTATTTCTTTCCAATCTCATCACAACAATCACAATTTCTTTTGAATGCCTCTGATTATCTAGAAGGGTCATGCATAATGGGATAGAAAAGAAGATTAATATTTTAGAATATTATATCACCATAACTGAATACATCATAATTTACTTAATTACTACACATTTAGATTATTTGCCATTTTTAGCTATTAAAATGACATTGTAATAACATTGATAAAAAGTCCTTTATATTTTTGATGATTTAGGATGAACTACTAGAATGAAAATTCTGGATCAAATAATACAAAAATTATTTGTATATTCACAAAAAGTACTTTAAAGATCCCCTTATCTTGTATAAACTCAAACTATGAAGCAATATTTTCCCTTTCATTAAAGAGCTATTCCTCAAAGACTTAACATTTAGAGATTTAGTCTTTTAGAACCACGTCTCTACCACTGTTTGCTGTCACAGGATGCAGGTCGGATTTCTGTTTACCGTGTTGCTGTGGCACTTCCCCACAGTGTGTAGCAAGCACGACTACTTCCTCTGTCTTCGCAGTCCTGTAGAGCAGAGTAGCTAGAGATGATGTTGCTTGTCACTTTATCCGGTGGCTGCTGAATGCCAGGCTCTCCTTTGGATGCTTACAACGACAGCACCATAGCCCACATCAGGGATGAGAATATCCTTTGCCCACACTGAGGACGCCTTATTCAGACTCCTCTCAGCAACATGTCTTATATCTGTGTCTGATCATGAGGTGAATATTATTGACAACCACAAATTAGTGATTTAGTAATTAATTGTTAGTTATTCATATCCTATACTTTGTTTTCTGAATTTTACAATTAATTTAAAAAAGTAACATCCAGAGTATAATAAAGGTTTATTTCAAAGGAAATGTACATGCACACACCAACTTTCCTTACATATACACACAAGGTTTATGTTGTAAGAAGCAAATGCATGTTTCTCTCTTTCTGTTAACATTTACCTACACAATGATTTTTAAAAAGCTTCCTTTTAATTGTTTCTTTAAAAAAAATAAAGAGAATTAAATTAGACATTAATTGTTCCTTTTTTCATTAGGTATAAATTTCACTGCTTAGCAGGGAGTAGAAAATTAAATGTATGAATAGTATCAAAGCCCGTGGTGTGTGTGATGGTGGGTGTGCATGCCTGTGTGTACATGTGTATGTGCAGGAGTGTGCTTGCTGTATATATGTGTGGATACTAGAGGCTGATTTGGCTGTTTTCTTCTATTGCTCTCCATCCTATATTTTGAGCTAGCATCTCTCACTGAACCTGGACCCTGACATTTAGGCCAGACTGCTTGGCTGGGTAGCCCCTGGCCTTTCCGTGTTCACCTCTCCCCTGTACTTGGGCTGCAGAGTGGATGGTCACACTCGGTTTTTCACTTGGGTGCTAGGGATCCAAACTCAAGTCTTCATACTTTTGCAGCAAGAACTTTGCCTGCTGAACCATCTCTGCAACCTAGATTCTTATAAATGCTGCAATAAATGTACAAGCTTTAGACTAAAAGACCCCTTGCAGTTGGAATAGGAGCAGCTTAAGGCTATACACTAAGAAAATTTTAGTTTTACTCGATTTTTAAAAAGACTAGGTTGGTAGAAGGGTCACAGTCAGTGGTTCGAGGACAATATGATGGGTTGCCAGGAGGGGAATGAAGGCTACCAGGGTGTGGTATGTAGTGGTGATATGAGATTTTAGGTCCACCAATGACCAACTTTGAATGTGCCTGGTCTTTAAAAAGAAATGAATAGAAGACTGAACTCCATGGGGCATCAAAATCATGGTTATGCCACAGTTGGTGGTATTTTCAAAGTAGGCAATAGCACACCAAATATGCACTATAAACTGGCATGTTTTGCATGGGAAGGGGTGCGTTGTCTACTCTAACTTGATGATTCAAACAAAAGAGAATTCCATGAGACTGTCAATCTACCACAAACACCAGAACTTCTTATGAGCTGAGCCGCTATTCACCCATATCTCTATCTTAAAGCCCTCTATGAAGAATAAAAGCTACTTTCTAAAAATAAATAAATGTTTTTGACTAATGTCTCACTGTTATGATGAACATATCTGCAATATAGTGGTATGGGATCCAGGAGACAGCCACTTGGTCCTCACTACCAAAGTGCTGCACACCAGTTCCGTTCAACGCTGACTTGAATTTTTCTTTCGTTTCCCATGTTCCTCTTGCCTTCAGGTAGAATGCTTTTCCCAAGTTAGAGAGCTTAATACCGAAATTACTGAAAATTCTTTCTCTGGAAGTAGAAAAACTCAACATTTTATTTAAATATGGAGCCATCATCAACTGTGTTGCCATGGAGACCCTTCCTCCCATGTGCTCAGCAACATGTCTGCTGCCAATTATCCAGAAATAACTTCTCTATTTCTATGGAGTTCTCTGTGTCTCACCTACTGCTGCTTCTGCATTCTGTTTGAGCTTGGGTGAAAAAAGGAGGGCTTTTTATTTCTATCCCTTGTAGGCAGGAAAGGAAAATTTCAACATGTCCAAGCTGAAAAGGATCCCTTACTGTGTCACTTCCTGTGTAACATCATTACATATACCCATTAGCTATAGCAGACAAAGGTGATTTTTTTTAAAAAAATTCTTCATTTCAGGTGATAGAACAGACTAACACCTTGCTGACAATGGTGGGAAAGGTGATTATCTGTGTTTTGTGTCAATTTAAAGTTTTACATTATTGGCTTTGTGGCCTTTTTTCTCACAGTAGTTTGTTGAGCTGCATTATGTCCCCATCAGGCTGCCATTCAGACAAACTATGGAGTAGTGAGGCTCTTAAGATGGGATTTGCTTGTGTCCCTGTTTCAGTTTGGCTGATCCATGGTTGGGAAGCACAGGGTCATATGGGCATGCTTTTAGACACTCGCTGTGTGAGCACTGAGCTACGTCCATGGGTGGTTTGTCCCTGTGGACCCAAAGCCCAGGAAACATGGACTCACTCTGCGTGCTGCTGTGTGCTGAGAGCTCATAATGAGGCCTCTGCATAGGCCCGACCATGTGACATTGTGTGAACAATTCCATTTCTAGGGAGTTTCCCATGTGCATGTGCGTGAGTGCGTGCGTGCGTGCATGCGTGCGTGCGTGCGTGTGTGTGTGTGTGTGTGTGTGTGTGTGTATGTGTAGGTCAGAAGACAATTTGTGGGAGTTAACCAACTTTTCTACTTTTTATCTTTTTCTACTATATGGGGCCTGGAAATCAAGTTCAGGAACTCAAATCATTTGGTTTGGTGGCAAATGCTCTCACCTACATTGCTAAATTTCCTGTCTGTGCTAGCAGCAGGGTTGGAATAACTAGGAAAGGCCTTTGACTCTTTTGTGCAACCTACTGGCCAGTGCAAGTCAGAGATAAGGGCTTGTCTAGCCTTTTCTTCCATGTTTGCTAACTCCTAGGAACTTTAGAGAGAATGCGATGCAGAAGACTAGGGTATCACCAAGGAGCATATTCCAAAGTACCCCTAGCTGAGTCTGAGATAAAGATGACGGATAGCAAGGGAGGACAATGAGAATGCCACAATGAAATTTCTGGGTCAGTTTCCTAATCTGCAGGAATCAGATTGCAAATCTTTCACATTATACAAGAGTTTCCTCAGACTAGACTCCTCAAAGAAGCCAAAAGGAAATTGTCCATCTTTGGTGGGCACTGTGACTGCCCACCCTCCACAGTCTCTGTTAGAATACCAATCATTTTGTTTTGGGGGCATCACAAACTTTTTTTCTCCCCAAAGCTCTTTCCTGAATCTATTGTAAAAGAACAAACTTAGGGGGTAGAGAAGGACTCCATAAAGGAGTCTCACATTTTAAGTAGTGTTGCAGGGCCAGAGAGGCAAGGTGCTCTTTGAATTGCCACACTGCTAAATGAAATTTAGAAGACAAGAATCTTCTCTTCTAAAACACAATCACAATAGTACACAAAAATAGATGTGCGGAAGTGTTTGCTGCAGAATCATCTTAATACCAAGTGGTATTTCACTGCCTTAATTGTCTAGTAAAACTTGTCATAAGAAATTGCACAAGAGTCATCTGGGTTTAGGGAAAAATGCTTGCTATCCCAGCACTTGGGAGGTTGGGGTCCAGAGGGTGCAGCAAGCCTGGACAGCATAAACAGTTTGGCAACAGCATGGGGTGCATAATAAGAGCTGTTTGGAAACAAAACAAGGGAACACACACACACTCACAAACATACCGAAATGCAGAAGAAAAAGGAGAAAAGTCCAAGCCCTCCAAAGAGGAGAGACTGAATGAAGGTGCATTGCATGGCTGAACGCTGCCATTGTGCTGTACAGAGCATGGAATAGAGCTTTAAAGCTTCAGAGTAGAGAAAGGTGCTGGTAGGGCACAGAAGGACCTGGGAGGCTATGAGCAACTCTGTGAGCACTGCTCAGCTGGAGACAGAATTGTTTTACAGGCGCTTCATTAATCAGACTCCTGTCGTTCTGACCGAATACCTGAGAGGGGTAGTTTCAAGGAGGGGATTTCCTTTCTCCACAGTTTCAGTGGTTTTTCTTCCACAGCTTTGGGCTTTGTTAGTTTCAGCCCTACAGTGAGGCAAATGTCCCGATGGCGGGAGTGTAGGTGGAGTTTCTCCAGATGTGTAGCTGGGAATCAGAACGAGAGACAGGGAAAGGAAGGTAGAGAGGAGAGAGAGGGAGGAGAAGGTAGAGGTGAGAAGAGGAGACGGAGAATGGGGTCAGACCATCTCCTCAGACCCACTCAATGGCCCTTCCTCACTCACCTACGACTCAGCTAGGACTCAACTCCTAAAGTTCTCAGAACCTCCCCAAATAGTGCCACAAGCTGGGGCCAACTGAGATCTAGGGACCTTCTTCCCATTCACGCTACAACACCACTGCATATGCTAGTTCAGGTGCAAAAAATGTTTTACAGATCCTCAGAATCACAGATGACAATTGTGACAATGGTACCCTCCCACAATGATCTTGGATCAGGTGTAGTTATTACTTCCTGAGATAATACTACCTCTCCATCATCCTTCAAGAGACTAGCCGAGGTCATGTCTCTTGACTCTAGGGCTGCTCCCGTGAGCTTGAACTGTCAACTTGACACAACCTAGAGCCACCTGGGAATAGAGTCTCAGTGAAGGACTGTCTACATCAGGTTAGCCCATGTCTAGATCAGGTTGGTCCATGGACGTGTCTGTGGGACTTATGTTTCTTGGGTTTTGGGTCCTGCATCATATAAGAGCAGAGGAAGTGCATTGAGTAGTAGGCATGAGTGGAGTTATCTCTCTGTGCTCCTTACTGTGGACTTGACTGGTTGCTTTAAGTTCTTCCCTTGTCTTCACTGTGAGGATGAGCTGTAACCTGGAGTTATAAGCTAAATCAACCATTCCCTATAGGTATTTGGTCAGGACATCTGATCACAAAAGCAAGAAATGAACTGGTGCAAGGGGTGACTTTAAAAAGTCCCTAGTTCATCGTTTAAGGACATTATAAACTTTATACTTTTATCAAAAGAAAATTACAGATAACTTTATGTAAAATAAGGTTTAGAGCCATTAATTAATATTGATGGACACTCTAAGTTCAGATGACATGTCCTGCAAAGTACCCTTCCTTTAACTTCTCAAAGGAGAGAAGAAGAGAAATATGTGAGACAAGGCAGCTCCCGAGGAGTTCCTGACCAGTGTGTGTCTGGATATTCCGAGGACAATCCGAAGGCCTAGAGACATCTTTATAAAAGAGATGTCTCCACAGTGTGGTATGTTTGAATGACTTGGACAATTATGTGGGTGGAGTGAAGTCATAAAGACTGTCTTTCAACCTTGCAACCTCTGTGAAGAGGAGGGGTTCATTTCATTTGCTGTCATATACCTGATACTTACTGTTAGATATTTCATATACTGAATATTCACCCATTACATAAATAGAAAGTTAAAGCCTGCATCAGGATTGATAGCAGCCTGTGGATCCCATCAGCCAGTTGGCCGATGACTGCTCTGCATTTTCTTGGTGTTTAGCTCCCTGGAAGTGCTAACAGAGTGAGTCCGTCATCAATGTCCTCAGGATATCGATTATTCCTTGGAACCCTTTGCTGACTGCTGGAGAGAAAACAGAGAGGGGCAAGATCTTGGACAGGAAACAGCTTCCTGACCGCCCTGTGTAGCCCACTTTCAATAAGCTGCACATTTGCACAGTTCCCTCCACTCGTCTCTGTATTCATGTGACCCGAGCTCATTGTGGAGCAATGACGGATAGCTTGAATGATTGCTCCCCTTGTAGCAATCACTGAAGGGACCTGTCACTGGCCTCCCAATGCAGGAGTTGCAACAAAAATTAATGTGCTCTGACCTTGCTGGAGTTCTCTGTCTACTCACACAGGCTGCAGTCCTTTGAGGCTTCTGGAGCAGCTTGAAGAGTTTAAGGGAGCGGTGCTTATTACTTTAATTAGGATATGCATAGAGGCTCAGAATCTTGTGGGGAAGAAGAACAAAGCAAAGCTGCGGGGGCTCCTCTATGGGAGCCTCTCTTCTCTGAGCGTTGACTTGAGGGGTTCAGAGTGTACCAGGGTCTACTTGAGAGAATCAGCTTGGAATTTCTGGAATTACAATATTTTGCCCTCTTGAATGGAATTCTTGTTTGAGTTTTTGCTGTGTGGTTTTCCTGGATAGAACCTTCCTTGATTTATGTCCAGTAAAACCCATCCTTCCTACCTCCCTCGCCTTTCCATCTTCAAACAGATGTTTGAGCAGTAAGTATTAGATTACTTGAACTGTGCCATGCTGAAAGGGCAGGGTTCACTTTCAGGGCCACTGTGCAACATGTCAGTATTTGTTTTCTCCCCCGCTTTGTTCTCTCACTCAAGTTTTCAATTCCCTCATGCCCCTAGTCCTTCCCATGTCTAAATGTATCCCCCACCTCCAGGAATGCATAGAGAAATTAGGTAGCTATTCATTTGACAGCACATACACTAGGCCTAATAGGAACCAGGTACCTTAACATTTATCTCAGCTGTCTATTAGTGTGTAGCAGCTGCCTGAGCTGCTTTAAAACACACATTTGCTAGCCTGTACTTTCTGTCAGTCGAATCCAGCAGTACTTAGGCTTAGATGAGTCTTCTGCTCAGTGTCTCATCGGACTAAAATCTACGTGTCACCCAAGCTGAAATTCTCTCTGATGCTGGTGTCTTCATCCAAGCTCTCAATAGACTATGGTAGAATCAATTTACTTTGAGGCTGTGAGTTGTGGATCCCTGATGCAAGCTAAGTGCTAGTTGGGGATCACTCTCAGCTCCCAGGGCCACCCCAAAATCTGTCTCATGTCTTCTCCCAAGACCAGTGATAAGTTCTTCAGGGCTTGGGACAGGCTCCTATTGCTGCTGCTTAACTCTGACATTGTTTGAGGATTTGTCTAAGTCGGTGCAGCTAGGATCATGGTCCCACTGATGAACTCAAAGGGCCATATCTTCAGGACTTCTTACTATTTCTCATGCAATATAGTGTTATCATAAGTGTAAATTCCCATCTTAAAATTCCAACCTCTGTTGAAGGGATGGGGCTTTAACAGGGTTTGTACTATAGGGAGGCAGAAGGCTGGATTATCTCAGAATTGTGCCTGCTGAATTGATGTGCTTCAAAATAGTCATGCTCTCTGCTCTGATAAGAGCATTTGCTAAGAAAGCCAGAAAACGCTAACTAGATCATTTTAATTTGTACTAAGTGTTATGCAAACAGATTTGTTCGCAAAAAAAGCTGCACAGGGAGATAATAGATGGGTTAACACTTACATGGAGGGACATGAAGGAGAAAGAGCGGCAGTCACAGATGCCTGCAGAAGGGCCATCACACTGACAGTGACCAGCAAGTTCAAAAGCATGGATTTCTGAAGAACAGGAAAGGCAGCTGGTGTGATGAGAACAGAGTGAAGGAAATGAGCTGTGGCCAAGGTTACATGGGAAGTCAAGTCACATAAAGAACGGTTGGGAACCAGAGGTGAATGTGTATTATTGTTAGGGCATACACAGCATCTAATTTCAGATTGTTCTGTTTGGAAATTAGATTGCAGAAGGTCAGGAAGGGAACTAAGATGCCAGAGTGGAAACCACTACGAATCCAGGGAGGAGCTGTCAGGGACTGGAGATTGAAAGAAGGGATTGTGGAGGAATTCTGCTTAAAGGAGACAGGACAGACATTGCTGCAGAACTAAAGGATGCCTAGCAGAGACTACTACTCACGTTGCTGAAGGTCACATAGTTGGGGTGCAACTCAGCAGTAGAACACTTGGCTTGGTATTTGTAAGGCCCTGGGTTGGATGTCCACCAGCACACTGAAAAATGGAGTCCCAGTTTTAGTTTGAATGTGAACTGTCCCCGTAGGGTCCAGTGTTTTAACACTCAGTCGGTAGCTGGTGGCACCGTTTGACAAAGTTGTGGGAATGGAGATTTGGTGAGGAAGTGTGTCACTGGAGGTGGCCCTTGAGGCTTTACAACCTAGTCCTGTTTCTGCTTACTCTCTGCTTCTGACTAGAGTCAATGTGACCACCCAACTCTGCTCCTTCACAGTGTCCTCATGGCTCGTAGTCCATTAAACTACAAGATGAAACAAACCCTTTCTGCCATAAGTTGCTTCCTTTCTGTTATTTGACCACAGTGATGAGAAATTTACTTAATGCAGTCACCTAATCAAGCATCAAGCACCTATAGGCAGGCTGAGGATGTAACAAGCCCAGCCCCCAAATCTACCACGGAAGCCAGGCAGTAAACATCATTAACTGAGACTGCCTAAAATGTCCTGCTGGTCAACATCTTCCACCCTTAACAATTGCCGGGAGAGGCAGTAGGGGTTACTCAACAAACTGGACACATTGCAGGGAGAGGTAGTAGGGGTTACTCAACAAACTTGACACATCCGTATCTTTCTTTCAAACCAGAATAGATGATGCCCAGGGCCAGGGTATAGTAGAGTGGATCTGGGGGAACCAATCAACCGGTCACAAGGCTTCAAGAAGCAGGTGAGCCTCCCTGACAGTTAATAAGGGAAACCCAACGTGGAACTGTGGGTACTCCTAGACTTTTCTTGTAAAAAGCAGCACAGTTGCATAATAAACAGGAAAAAGGCAGAGGGCAATTTATACTAGGTTTGGGGTAACTTATGAATTTGATTTTTCTGTCTGTGAGCCATGTTTAAGGGCTAACATGATGCCCAGAACCATTCAGAATACCATAAGGAGCACTCCTTTATCACCCGCCCTCCTGACCATGTTGTCCAGAGGCGGACAGAAGCACCGCACAGCCACAGATGAAGCGACTGATGCTTAGTGAGCTACAAGCTAGAGATGAGTGACATTTTTAAAGAAATGGCTGTAAGCTGTACTAACACGGACAGGACCAGCAGAAAGTGAAGGGTCTGGAAATGCTGGAGCTGAACCGACAGATTTAAAGCATTACTTGTGCCACAGGGTGCTTTCTGTGGTTTTGTTGTCATTGTTGTTGTTGTTGTTTGCTTGTTTGTTCTTTTCAATTGTTTTTTTTTTCAATGTCAAGGTCAGCTCAAAAATCTTGGCTTCCAGTGGAAAACAGTAAGATATATCTCTAGGAGAAGAACACAGAAAGAAAGGTTACAGGAGCCAGAAAAACACTGTGAGGTATGAGTGTCAGTAAATACATGTTGCAGAGTATGCTTCCTACTGATTGTAGAAAATCTCCTAACATGGCCACAGGTCAAAAGCATAAGAAGGAGGAAGGATGCAAGAGCTAACACTTGTTGAAGACTGATCGTGGGTTAGACGGTACACTGATGGTTTTACATAATCATCTCAGTTGGTTTTACAAGTTTGTCTTTTGGGTGATAGTATTGTGTAAGAGGGCTGAGCCCCCAGAATCTCTCCAATACCACTTAGTTAGTGAGCTTGGATAGGGGTTTTTCTGTGACATCACTGGTTCCCATGGTGTATAAGGAATGAGAAATAATTATGGAAGCCATCTGGACTTACGAAGTCAGCCTTGAAGTAACCCGGGTAGTAAAAATGTTCAAGGATGAATTCTGCAAGGTACTAGAGCAAGAATGATAGTAAGCACTCTGGAGAGGGCCTGTGAAAGCATTCCAGATGTTTTCCACGTTAGTGACAGGAATGAAAAGTGGCTATGCACTCAGTCTCTAAGGTGAGGATTCATTTTTTTTCAGTGATGAATTTCATTATGAGTCTTCACAGGTGAGTGCTTGTCTTAGTCCTCACAGACCTCTATAGTAGGATATTTCAGATTAGAGAAATGCTGAATTGTGCTGTTGCTAATAGGAACGCCACAGTAGTGGCAGCTTTGCTGTCTAGTGAAGACCTTGCTGTCTAGTGAAGACCTTGCTGTCTAGTGAAGACCTTGACATCATGACTCCCCCGTTCATGAGGGCAGAGTTGAACGGGTCATTTTCTGTAGCCCCAGCCTCTTACTAGTGGTTTTCCCATACCCACAGGAGGTTTGTTTCCAGATTCCCTAGGGCTATGTGCAGCTGTGGCTGCTGCTGGATCCTGTGCACAGTATGCTTTTTCCTATGTACACAAGTACCTCCGTCTCTCCCCCCTCTCCTCTTTGATGCATATGCATGCTCATGTGGGGGTGTGCATGTGATTGTGTGTGCAAGTGTGTGCACAGTTGTGCACGTGGAAGCCAAGGGCTAACATGAGGAATCCTTAATCTCCTTTGGTTTTGAGACTCGGTTTCTTGCTGCGGGAGAATTGTCTGTATTCTGACAATCATGTTTTCAATAAATGCTGATTGGCTAGGCAGGAAGTATAGGTGGGTCAACTAGACAAGAAGGGCGATGAGAACAGGAGAATGCTAGGAAGGAGGAAGCCCATTCCCACCATTCCAGCCCAGACCACCAAGAAGCAAGATGTAACTTGCCCTGCTGAAAGGTATCGAGCCATGTGGCTAACATAGATAAGAATATAAGCTACAAGAGCTAATAAGAAGACTGAGTTAATGGGCCAATCAGTTTT
>LOJH01053623.1:0-12161 GCA_001685095.1 Ellobius talpinus
GAGGAGGTGGAAATTTTTAATAATAATAATAAAAAATAAATAAAAAATAAAAAAATAAAAAAAAGTGGCAGTCTAGTATGGGAAGAAACTTTGATGCAAGGCCAACCGAGAATGATGGTTGTTTATTTAATGTTATTTCTCCCTTAGTTTTTCCTTCTACTTTTCCTACATCATCTGATTTCAGTTAGCTTTTGAAACACCACTGAGGCATCTTAGGGCAGGTCCTCTTTAAAAATCCCTTCTTCTCCAAACCACTACCTTAGAGATGAAAGTAAATTGTTCAGGATTGTGCAGCTAGGATGAGATAGGTCCTGGCCAGATCCTCCTTCCCGGACTGCACTTCCCCACCTCAGTTACCACATAACACCACCAGGAATGTGTTGACAAGTTTCACAAGGTTTTCTACAATTATCTTTTTGTATGTTTAATAAACCATAGCAAGGAAGGTTTCTGTGCCCATTGACTTACATTAAAATATGCTTTCTTGAGCAGAGACTGTGTAGAAGTATTCTATGTGCTCTAAGATTTATGACACGCAAACAATATCTTTTCTAGGTGCATCCTCTGTGGCATATGAAAAAGCAAACGGCGTCTGACATCTCCCTGGTGAAAGCTTACCTGCCTACCCTCTTTTGTGGTTCATCCTGTCACCCTTTGTGTTAAGAGCAGCCACTTAACAGATTCTTTTCAACTGTACTTATCATTTAATCATCAACCATAGCAGACAGAAGTCAAACTTGTCAAGATTGTCCACCACTGGTTTGAAGAAGGGATGCCCTTGACACCTGATGCTGCCTTCTGAGAATTAAATATTGAATGATCAGAAGTTGATTTTTAAATATTTGACTTATAAATTTCATTTATGAATTTGTATGACCTAGGGAGAAATAAATATATATATATATATAAAATTAGTATTATTATAGTAAAGTGCACAAGTCTGTTTTATAAGCTTTATTTAAACATATATATTTATATAGAAAATATGTAACCATCTTATTTTATTAATAATGTCAAAAAGTAAATTGATCTACATATAGTTCCCTTACTGAAGTACTTATGAGAGCTAACTATGCTGATGGAATTTGCTATACACTTTCACATGCTTTATCTTCAGAATGTAAAGAGACATGAAACTGAGCAAGTCCTTTCTAGGAGGCTTGTATTACTATAATCAGAGCTCGTTTGTCTGTCCTAACAGTTTTAGACACTCTGGTCTGGAAGTTCTTTGAGATGTTGTGACGGATATGATGGAGTTTTCTTCTCTAAGGAAAATAGATCGTCTGATGTTCACATGTTTAACCTGTGGTCTCCAGCATCCACCTAGTCTGATGTTCACATGTTTAACCTGTGGTCTCCAGCATCCACCTAGTCTGATGTTCACATGTTTAACCTGTGGTCTCCGGCATCCACCTAGTCTGATGTTCACATGTCTAACCTGTGGTCTCTGGCATCCACCTAGTTGGATGTTGTTTAACCTATGGTCTCCAGCATCCACCTAATCTGATGTTCACATGTTTAACCTATGGTCTCCAGCATCCACCTAGTCTGATGTTCACATGTTTAACCTGTGGTCTCTGTCATCCTCACAACTTGCCTGTTATCTGTCGTAAGCTGCAATGCATGATAAGAAAGCACAGATATTCTGTCTTAAATGGGGGGGTGTTAATGAGCTTTGAGTGAGTGTGTATACATGAATTATGGGGGAGAAGGTTATTTAAATCTGACTCCCATATTTCAGGACCCTGGTTTCCACTTTCTCTGGGGTTTCGAAGCGGGCTCTAAAGAGTTGAAGTTGCCTGACGAGTACGGAATTACTCTCCATTAAAAACAAGAAGATGCCCATGAAAGCATAAATCCTAGCAGGATTAGCAGTGTTTAGTTTGGGATGACAAAGGATAAGAGCTTTCTGGCTGTGCAAGTGAGATAAGTGTTTTTGTTCATGTTTGTCAAGGATGACCTATACATAAACTACAAAAAGGACATTGCCTTTTTCTTGGCGCTGGCTTGTGTTCCTGGGAGCTTCACGGCGTTCCTTCCTGAAGCAGCATAGAAGAGTTGATTTTTATTTTATGTTGTGCTTGTGAGGCATTAGCATGATGTTCTAACACTTGTAAATGAATACAGCTCTCGCCTAATCTGTCATTTTAATGCCTTATAGATTTTATTTCACTCGATGTTGTACCAGATTCTCAATAATAATAATCAACAGCTTTGTTGTTCTCTGGCAGAAATTAAATTTCTGCAGTGAGTGTGCAACTAATAAAAATGTTGCTTGAGGAAACAAAAAATAAATATGATGAATCATAAAAGTTGGGGGGAGGCCTTGCTCCTAGATGAAAGACAATTACGGACCTAGTGGTGAATGTGTCTGATTCTCATCTTTTCAACAGCTTAATATCCCTCAGAAAGTCTTTAGCCACAGTGCTTATGTCTGTGCATTAACCTCGTGGACTTGGTGTTTTCCGTGATTTCCTTTGGAAGCATTAGAATAAAAGGTGTTGTACTAAGACGGCCGTTCTCTTTGCTGTGCACCCCAGATAAGTTTTGCTCACAGCTGCCAGTTTGCGCTCTCACATACCTTTTATCTTGTCCCCGTCACAAGCGATCCAGAAGAGCGGCATTAAAGGCAGCCGTGTGGGACTCAGAGTATTGGCAAAGGCTGTAAAGTGGAAAATAAACAGTGTGTCTATCACCAGGCTACAAGAACGCAGCCCCCATAGCTCGGAAATGACAGTCCGTGGCAAGCAACTAATTGGTCACCAGCTTTGGAAGAAATATATTCTTCCAGACCTCTGTCACTTGCCATGTTCTTTAAACTCATGAAAAAAAAAACCACCAGGTTGAAGTGTTGGCACTAACCTCCGAAGGAAAGAAAATGGAGAGCTAAGGCTGCAGGGCTGAGCGAGCACTTTGGAGACTGAGTGACTGGAGCCATTCACTGCTAAGAAGAAAGGGTTTCCTGTAAAACAACAGACTCGCCCGTTGTGCACAGGTACCCTGGGAGGCTAACGCCTGGTGTGTGATGAATGTGAGATGTCACAGAACATCTTCCTGGGAGAGAATTTAATGTGGTGACTGAGTCTCCATGTGTCCCTTTCCCCCTTTTTTTCCATCTTGGTGGGGGTGTGACGCTGGTGAGTTTCAGGAGAGCAAGAGTGAACATGTTCCTATCCTAAGAGAAGGGTGTCTGAAACATCTGTTATTTAAATGTGTGCCTCCAATCAGCCTAACTTGGTTAAGATGCTTTCACGTGTCAAACGAAAGTAGACCATCCTCGTAATACTAACCAGTTGGTCGTCTTAATCACACAGATGCATATCATCAAAGAGCTGTAGGACCAGCAGCTTTATAAACCAAACACTGCTGCTGTGGTGCTGAGCCTCGCATCTTCTGGCATGAGTGGACCTGAGAGGGCCCCAGTCCTCTAGAGTTGTACCCCTTTCATTTATTGGTGCAGGTGCATTGTGCGAAAGGAGAAGTTCACTGGTCTCGTCAGATTCTTACACAAGTACAAGATGACAAAAGGGAAAATCACATAAGAGTTGACTAAAAGTCGTGCTGTGACTTGAATGTAAAATGTCCCTTGAAGGCTCCTGTTGTTTCTAGGGGTAGCATTGTTTGGGGAGGCTATGGAAACTCTGGGACCTGTAGACAATCTGCCAAGCATGGGGGTTCATGTCTATAATTCTAGCACTCAGAGCTGAAGCAGAAACATTGTGAGTCTGGGGTTATCTTGAGCTACTACAGTAAGATCCAGTGCCAGAGGGTGGAGGAGGAAAGAGGGAGAGAAAACAAGTCTTCCAGTCTTCCTTCCTTCTCTCCTTGGGCTTGGGGTAGGGCGACAGACTCTCTGGCTGCTTCTCCGGACTTCTTTGTCATTTTCTTTCACAGGCAAATACTCCTCTAAATTCCTTGCACATCAAGTCCTATCTTGGCACTGGTTTCTGGAAGATCTTAAAATTCACATTTTTAACATAATAATCAAATTCACATTATTTTCACCATTCAATGGTTGCCAAATAGTGTGTTGCTTAGTTCTCTCATTTAATCCCCTCTAATTGCAAGAGATATGCACTCCATTTATTGGCTGAGTTTTGTAAGCAATGCCCCCAAGAGGTGGCTGAGGTTAGCCTGGGGGACATGGGGAGACCCTGTGTCAAGCAAAACAACATAACAACAAGGAGCAGACAACAAAACCCGAAGAATTCCCCTTCTTTAGAGGAGGGACATCATCCATAGGGCAGTAGATTGCAGAGTTACCACATGAAGAATATCCTGTTCTATTTTCCCACACAGCTCATGGTCTCAGCCACTAAACCATCACCTCCTTGAAGTAACTGGAATGAGTTCTCCTTTCCAAGTCACATTAATAACAGAAATTGCATCTTTGCTCCCTTGGCCGTGGCCATGATGGAAAAGGAAGTGTTGTTACTCAGGTATTCTATGGCTTTGTTGTTGGGAGACAGTGAGTTTCGACTCTGGAAATGGCCAGTGTGCAGACTCTGTTTTCTCTCAGGAACCCAGTCACCCAAAGATGCCTTGGTTCCACGACTTTCAGCAGGGCAACATGAGCCCGCAGGGGAAGCTCAAGCTGAGTTTCTGACTTTCTACCCCGCCTACCACCTGTAACTTGGAGCATTGTCAGGGAAGCCCCAAGGTCAGAACAGAGTATTTGTAAGAAAATGAAAAATAAATAAATAAATGTTCCTCTTTCAAGGTTTCTGTTTGCCAGTGTTTGCTAGACAAAGTAGAGTCTCCCCAACATGGGTCCTCAGCTCAAGAGTGCCACTTGTCAACAGTTATTTCATGTGCTTTCACCCAGCCTTCTCGCTCAGAAAAAGGAAAAAAGAGGAATTTATCCACTTGAAGTGAGCTTTTTTGCTAAACTTGTGTCTTTGCCTTGTTTGTCATGTTAATTACATCCCAAACAAGGCCTTTCAGAGAATTCTGCAATCAAACTCTAAAGCCCCATCAGATGGACAATGCTTTTAAAGTGAACTAATTTTTCAAGTCATAATGAACTTCAAAGTATATTTACCTCGAAATAAATGCTCCGTACTCTTCCTGCTCTTCACTCCTTTGTGACCTGGTACAGGGAGGTCTTTATTCTCTTGCTCTTTAGTTCCTGTACCTGTAAAAGGAAGAAAATGCCTCCTTCTGGAGGGACATAGATTGTTCTGTATGCCAAGCATCTGATTCCTATTAATATTTGTTCAATGAATGAGCAGATCTTGCAGTTTGACCATTCTTTCATAGTCATATTTTAAATTTGTTTACAAGAAAAGGGTTTGCTTGAATGCTCTTTGCTGAAGGACACCTCTGGTTCCAGAGCCCCTACCCCCCCGCCCTGCCCCCTGCCCAAGGAAGCAGTTTTCTCCACGCTGGCAGAATCTGTGGTTGCCAACTGAATGGACATAGTGTATACCATGAAAATGTAAGGAAAACAAAGGAGGGAAGGATGACTTTGGCCCTCCAAAGCATAGGTAAAGAAATCCCAAAGTTCCCTACACAATGGCAATGGAGGACTTACTGTCCAAGAGTTACTTACTTTCTGGTGTTAGTTTGTATTAAGATGGCAAGATGGCCACAGTACAAAATCTCTTGAGAGTTCAAATAATGACCAAGTTATTAAAATTCTGCTACAGAATTGGTTGGTGGTGGCTGTGCTGTGATTATGGAGAGAATCCCTTTCTCATCTGGAATGGCATCATGATTCCTTTCCATCTTGGCTTCCCTGCTGATGAACACTGATAAGGGAGTCCTGCAGGAACACACAGAGGCTTACCAGGAAACACAAATTAAGAGAATGGCCAGGTACTGTAGGACAGACATATATCATCTGACTTAGTTGTATATACATGGATTTCAAGATTATTCATTCGAGATGATGCAGTGGTTTGAATGAGAATGGCCCCCATAGGCTAATATGTTTCAGTAGCTGGTCCCCAGGTAGTGGAACTGTTTGAGAAGGATTAGGGTGTGGCCTTGTTGGAAGATGTCACTGGGAGAGCGTTTTGAAGTTTCAGACGCCCACACTAACCACAGCATCATTGTTGCTCTGCCTGCTGCCTGCATATCAGGTTGTAAAGCTCTCAGCTCCAGCGCTATACCTGCCTGCCCCTTGCCACAATGATAATGGACTATCTCTCTAAAGCTGTAAGCAAGTCCCAAATAAATGTGTTCTTTATAAGTATTCCTGTGGTCACAGTGTCTCTTCCTACCAGCAGAACAGTGACTATGAAAGATGCAAGAGTACAAAGAACTTTATTTCATTAAAATAAGAAAAAACTCATGTTAGAGGGCAAGGGACTGACCTACCTATTCATCCTTGGTTTGACCAAGCTTTAGTGTGGACTTTGGGAGAGACTCTGCCAGGTGTAAAATGCACAATTCTTTCACCTACTGCATCACAGTTCTGCTTTGTGGCATTCGTATATGAACATCCATCATATGTCTTCCTACTGCTGTAAACCAATAATCTACTAAATAAAGAGGTGGTGATGTGTTGTTTTGTTCTGGACACTAGAGATACACAGGAAAAGACAGCAAGGAAGGTCGCTAGTGTCTAATGTATAAGTTTTATCAGCAATCACATTTGGATGTCTTAGAGAGTCATCTCCAGAATGAGGAAACCACAGGGAGGGGTTGGTTGCAAAGTTCATATTTAGAAAGAATAGGCCAGTAAATGATATTAAATTCAAATGTATTAAATTTAAATGAGTAATCATGCTCAATATTGAATATGTGAATCCATAAGTCTCTAATGTGGATTGTGTGCTTATGTGTGATAAGTGTGAATATATATGTCCATGTATGGAGGTCAGAAAGCAACATTTCTGCTTCCTTCTTGGCTAAGTCACTTACTGGCATGGACCTCACGAGCTAGACTCTGCTGGATGGTCAAGGAGCCCCAGAATCTGCCCCTGACTCCCCAGCATTCGGATAACTGCCAAGTACAAATCCCTACATATGGCTTTTCTGTGGGGGTTCTGGATTGGAACTCACATTCTTGTCTTTACAAGGCAAGTGCCTTACTGTCTGAGTCATCTCCCCATCCCCATATGTATGTTAAATATGTGCTAAAGTCACAAAACATATTGAGAGATGGATTTGGGGGCAACCATTATATTGAATAGTTGTTGATGAACAACTGGCTATTGACAAACAATTGCTATTAAAAACCATATCTCAGGTTAATACAGTTTTTTTCCAGATGCACTAAAACCTACTTCGTGTCCTCTATCAATGTGTGATCGTGTGCTGCTGCTTTCCCACTTTCGCAATGAACCACGTAGTTCATAGTTCTACTTCTGACAGTAGCCCTGCTGGCCAGCTTAGAACTTCCAGTTCCACTCTTTTGAATTGGGTAGAACTGAATTCTTTACCATAATTGTGCTGTTGCAATATTCTCATGAGATAATCATCAGCAAACTTTGTAGAAAACTCATTGAGGTTCCCGAGTATGTACATTTTAATATTCGCAGAGTCTGAACACTTGAAGTTAACCTCCAGAATCAGTACCACATTCAGACAACTTGAGGGACCCACCCAGGTCTAGCTATTAGCATCATAACTATGTTTCTGAGCTTTCCTTTCTAAAAGTCATGTTCTATTCCCTGGTGCCCCTTAAGTAGGAGAGTTGATACTATTTTGAGAGAGTTGATCCATGTTTCTCGGTCTCAGCACCATCAACATTTAGAATCAATGGTTCTTTGTTCTTGGGGGACTGTCTTATACATTTGTACATTGTAAGGTGCTTAGCATTATTGCTGTCTGCCATTCACTAGAGATTAGTAGCAGCCCCTGCCTTTTATCCTGACTTTGCTAAATATTTCCTGGGGAGCAAATTGTTCCAACTTAAAAAAAATGACCAAGTTGGCATAAAATAATATCCGGCATTTTTTTAAAGTAGACTAGGTCAAAAAATAATGGATTGAATTGTAATTGACAACATTAAATGAGAAATCTGAATGATTTAAGATCCTGTGTGTGTGTGTGTGTGTGTGTAAGCTCTAATCCTCCTCTAGTCACAACAGTTTCTAGTTATACGTAGTGACTGAAAATGTACTTGCTCTGACCATGCTTGACCAAGAGCAAAGGGATTTTGAGCTTTGAGGTGGGTGTGGGCAGGAAGCGTAACCTGGAGGATCTAAAGACAAAATAATAATTTTGTTAGTGATGGATGATACCATGCTTTCTGAATTGAATGACCCCTGGCCATGAGGCAATATTGTCACTCCTTATATCCTCAGGGGAGAGGGGTGTCCAGAAACAGCCAACCAAAAGGTAGCATGCTGTATAGAAGAGTCTTAAAATCTTGTTATAATGTGGCTCAAGCTCACATTAGCAGAGTGCATTATTTCAGAATGGACTGATTTTACTCAAAAGGTATCCTCTTGCATTTTAGTTGGAGAGTCTTCAGATCATCAAACATGGATAGAATGGAAAAGAGACGCAGTTATGTGTAAGCTGAACTAGGAGTAGATCTGCCTGGCCAATAGATCTCTCCATTCCCTGGAGAACTAACAGGCAAAAAGCCCACCACGTCAGCAAGCTTGCTGTCAATTGACTGGATTTAGGTTGGATGGGGAACCCATAGGAGTCTAGCATGCCACAAAAGCAAGTTGGGTCAAAGCTGTCAATTAAGTGGAGAAATTATGTACTAGGATTTCAGAGATCTAGCTCTTTTGGTGGATATCTAGGTCCCAGTGCCCTTTGACATCAGAATATAGTATAAGAACCAGCTGTGGTAAAGAGTTCCACAAAACTTGCAATTCTTCAGTGCTTCATACTGTCCAGCCAGTGAACAAACTAAGATTTTATTTGGTAATTTTCCCCTCCTATCTCACCTAAATTCTGACTCTAGTTCCTTTGTGGTCTCGACTGGAAAGGTGCGGGTTCTGTGCTAGCACCATCTAGAATTCATGCTGCTGAAAATTAAAAATAGCTGTCATGCATCTTCTCATAATGTATTAAATCTGCACAAAGACAATCTAACAAGTCACAATTTAAGCAAAATGAAAGCTTCAAGGATAAAAGGGTTCTGTATACAGAAGCATATACAACAGATGAAAATTTACAACAAAGGACATTGCACGAGCAAAGCAAGAGAGGTCCGAGGTGACGTTCATATCAGTTTATCTTATAATGATAGGACACATAGACTTTAAACCCACTTGAACATTAGCTTGTGCATAATTAGGAGTCTGTCACCACCATTTCTTAGCACAAGAGTCAGCAGCGTTTTAGGAGCTGCTTGCAGTGAATTGTGAGTCTATTAAATTTTTCTATTTCTCTCCATGCTTTTCTTTTTCTTTTTTTCTTTAACCACAAAACACCCTAAAGATCATTTCTCTAATGCATTGCTCTGTCAAATCTGTATAAACAAGTATAAATGTTAAAAAAGTAAAGAATACTAATCAAGAGACACAAGGCACACACTGCTTAATAAATCTTGCCTTCAATTTATTTGTCTAGTATTACAATGGCAGAGGAGATATCAATTAATATAGGCAAAGAGGACCCATAATTTATAATTAACTGGCAAGTGGTTTCTAGCAAACAGCAGCACCGAGTCTAATAGCCGGTAGAAAAATAACTAGTGTTGATTTGTCCCTCGGCAAATTAATAGAGTGCTTAGCAATGACAGGGTTACATAAAACTGCTAAATAAATAATCATCAGTGAGTTCGAGTGAAGCAGATCTTTAACAAGCTTAATCTGAACCTCTTGACATCTGTAGACTATGAAGAGATTAAATGGTAAGAAAGAGAAGATACAGAGTGCACATTGTAAGCCTGCTCCACCACTGTACGAGATCATGTTCTTATGTAATGATAAATAAAGAAATATTTTTATTGCAAAATTACATTGAGAAATGATTTTCATTATAATTAGAGGGAAATTATAAAAGATATATCATGGAAACGCTGGACTGGAATTCACCAGATGCGAATTTCACTACATCTCTTAACAATGAAAACACATCATTTTCGTCAGCTTTGATATATTTTGCTCGTTTGCTTCACTTTTATTGCTCACCTCTGTTCATGCCAGACATCCCTGCTCATATGTCACTGCAGCCACAGCCACGAAGCTTATTTTGGGTTGTTATGGTCCCACAATAGATGAAAATGAAGGAAGGTTTGATACGTCACCAGTTCCCTGGTCTCCCCTGCCACTCTCAGCCATGCATGTGGACCCTAAGGTTTTGTCATGGATGTTTTATTACGCATGGTTTGTATGTTGCACTGTTTACTGTGCTGTGAATGAGCAGATTTCTATAATACCCTGAGTTTCTCTCTTTTAAATGACCTTTATTTCTAGGTGTGTTAACATTAGCATCCCACCTAATTAATTCTCACTTCACTTGCTTTCTGCAGTGAATTCAACCATACCTTTAAGTATGATGCCCATACTTAAGATGCTCACTGAATGAGGAGATGCCGCAAATCTTAGAAACCTGGTGTCCAGTGCAATAAGCATGCATTCTCACAGGTTCATATGAGGCAAAAGATGATGACTTATTCTATGTAGTGCTTCTAGAACCAATTGCCTGACTCTGAGCACTTTATAACGAAAAGACATTTATTTATTTATTTTACAGTTGTAGAGACCCAGAAGTTCAAAATCAGTTAGAGTCAGTGCAGTGGGGAATGCTCTGTCCCTGTATTGGCAGCTTGAATGCTTAGTTCTTTAGAAAGAATAAAAGTCTGTGTTAATTCAGGGCAGAGGGATTAAAAGGGGGAAAAGGGATAATACACTGTGTGAAGCCTCTTTTGCAAATGCTTTAACCTCCTTCTACCTCCTATGGGACAGGAGTGTTCATGACCTGCACTCTCTACCTCTCACTAATGCTGTTGTTATGATAAGTGACCACGAATACTGTGAAGGACACAAGCGTTCAAAGCATTGTCCTCCACAGTGTGGCCTTAGGAAGTCACACCAGCATCCAAAGCATTGTCCTCCACAGTGTGGCCTTAGGAAGTCACAAGCCTCACCAAGCCTCAGGACTTTACTGCATAGGGCACAAGCATCCTCTGCTCTTTGGCTTTTTAACTGGCAAGTCCCTTAATTCTGGAAACGTCCCTCCTTAGGATTTCACAGTTACACTTGCGTCTTTGTGTGCTTCTTGTTGCCCCAATCAGGTCAATTGAATCTGTGCGGTCCCCCCCCCCACTACGATGAACTAATTATGGGAGTGAGTCCCGTTGAACCACCAGAGTCTTAAAGAGGAAGTGGGGCACAGAAAAGGAGATCCAAGTGACTCTACTGGAGGACTTGATGAATTACTGCTGGCTTTGAGTCTGATGATGTGTATGTTGGTCTTTACTGTGTGGAGTAACTTACAGCCAAGGGCTCTGGTAGAGACTTCAAATTACCTGGCAATGATCATGCCCTAGTTATTCGAGTTCCTGCTTTTCTGCACTTCAGTTCACATTTCCAGCAAGCCTTGGCACAGCTCACCCTTAATACTCTATAAGAACTTTATGATTGCTTCTTAGTCCTCTGGTTACCATCAAGTGCACTGTAAGAACTTGGTGCTCACGTTTTAGAGACAGTCACACTGAGCTCAAGGGGCTAATGAGATCGTCTTTTACTAAGTTTTTCAAACTTAATGAGATTTCCTATTTTTCTTTTCATGCCCTGCATCCTCCAAGCCAACTAAGCACATCCCTCTGCCCTTTGAGCTACATACCTAAAGACCACTCACCAAGATTTCCCTTCCTTCCTGTCTCCTCCCACCACCATGTCTCTTTGAGGCCTTCTCATCTGTTACATGAATTTTTGCAATAGCTGTAGAGAAAGGAGGAATAATGATCTCTTAAAAGTACCCAAGTCCCAACCCCTAGGATGGTGTGTTGACATGGCAGTGGGGTGGGGGGTAAGTTAGAGAAGGGACCAAGGTCACTGAGCCTCTGATGATATGGGAGTAACAAATCACGGGAGTCTTTTAAAAAGGAAGAGGAGGAGGAAGGTCTGTGACTGCGAGAAGGATGTGATGCATGGTTGCTGACTTTGGTGACTGAAGAAGGAACTTAATTCAAGGAATGCTTCTAGGAGTTGGCGTGACAAAGACAAGGATTTTTCCCTGGAGTCTCCAGAAGGAAAGCTGTGTTGCCAATATTTTAACCCCATTCTCTCTCTCTCTCTCTCTCT
>LOJH01053630.1:12027-23898 GCA_001685095.1 Ellobius talpinus
AGGTTTTGCATAGGTTTCAGTCAGTGACTTAATTTTTCCTGGTTTCTGCAGACTTCAGTGTGGCTCCCAGTTGGAGCTAAATCTTCAGCAGCAGAATTTTTACATTGACCTTCAATGTCCACGTGACTGGGTTGAGAAGCACATAGGAAGATCAGTCAAGCACAGCCCTGAGTGTGCCTGTCAGGGAGTTCCCAGAGAAGATTAGAGATGAAACCTAAATGGCTTAATTCACTGAAGGAGTCAACATTCGAATAAACTATTGGGAGGAGTTTGGACTCCAGAGACACATACTTGGAAGCCTAGCACCTGTGGGGGTTCCATCTTGCTCTCAGCCTTCTTCCTGTTTACGGTTCCGTTTTGCCTCCTTTCTGCCATGATGTGATCTGCACTTTCAAACTTTTTCCATCACAACGGATTAAAGCCTCTGAAACTGTGAGCCAAAAGAACTAATCCACCCTCCTCCTGCTTCGAGTTGTTTCTCCGGGTATTTTGGTCACAGTTACAGAAAGCTATGTAGTGCAAATATGGTAAATCTTGAAAACACCTGTTTAATTTTTTTATTTTTCTTTAAATGAATTGAGAACAAATAAACAAAATCAATTTGCTCCCCTGAGCAGGAAGCCATTGAAGCTGAGCATGACTGTGCGCCTTAAGCAATATGCTGGTCGCACGTCTGCTCTGTACTATTGACAGTGTGCTGGTTGTGCAAGCACAGTAAGCAGAACTGTCCCCATCAACTCTTTAAGGGTCCTGCAAACCCAAACGTAAGCTTTTGATGTTATCTCTGCATGGCTGGATCTGAGCAATAAACCACACCCTGTGGCTAGCCCTGGAAGATGTGGAGGAATGTCAATATGGACGCAGTAGAGATAAGCAGAACAGCCTCACAGGACCATGCTATTGATCAGCCCTAAAGAGCACCATGCCGTTGTTGGAGGCACCTTTGCAATCCATGGAGCTGGGTAGCCGTGGTTTTTCTATCACACACAAGTGATTGGCAGGGAGTCTCAGGTGCATGAACAGGGGAGAAACCAAAAGGGCAAAGGAATGGAAAGAACAAATGTGTTCTCTGTCGAAATCTACTGGTTGCTTCAGTTTGGATATGAAATCTGAATGCTTGGTTTTCAGCGAGTGGGGCTGTTTGGGGCAGTGGTGGAAACTCGGGGAGGTGAAATCTGGTGAGAGAAGGTCGGCTCTGAGAGTCAGGTCTTGATGCTTATAGCCTAGTGAGATTCCTGGTACCCTCTGCCTCCTCACTATGGGACAAATGCTAGGAGGTGATTAATCGCAGCTGGGTGCTCCATGGAGCATAAAGCTATGTGCTGCCATGTCTTCTCCACCTGCTGGACTTATGGCCTTAAACCGTATGCTAAAAAAATAGAAACTCTTCCTCCCTTACCTTGCCTCTTGTCAGCTTTTCTGTCAAAGTGACAGAAGTAAGCAATGCACTGGGTGTTGTGTGATCTTTCTTTGAACTGACACACCCCTGCTAGATAGAGGAGAGAGACACGTACAACTCAGGAAGTTAACCGAACGCACGAGGTTCCAGAAACTGGTGAAACCCACGGGCTCAGTGAGATGTAAGGATTCTCTCTCTAAGGTTATACAAGCATTAACAAGAAATTGCAAGGAGAGAAAGGGAAGGGAAGACTCTCCATTTGGCCCAGCTGCCTGAAAAGTGTGCTGGGAGCTTAGGGATGTCGATCCGGAGGAACTCTTTGGCTTTGTAGTAATGCTGCCACCTGAGTCGAGTTATCTGTGCAAGCATGCTTATATGGTCCCTCACTCATGCTCCCTTGACTAATCCCAATAAACCCATTGACTTGTTAAGCTGAGCTTGCATAGACTCATTTCTTTGGTCTGTCGTCAGGGATCTATCTGGGTGAATCACTGCTTGTTCATGTCTCCTCAGGGACAGTCAGACAACAGCAGTGTTTCTTCGCTTCCTGTAAAGAAGTTAGCTTGGATCTTAAATGTCTTCCAATGACTTCTTTATTTTTCTACAGGTCTACAGTATTGAGAAGTGGTGGTGGGGACTTTAAGACATAGGACTTAGTTAGAGATCTCCAGGTCACTTAGATTGTACCACTGAAGAGGATATCAAGAGGATGTCCCTTCCTCTCTTTCTGACTCTTGGCATTCTGGTCATAGGAGTAGGCATGAGGGGAGGCTACTTTGTTCCCCCATTCTACTCCACAAATACCTCACAACAGACCTAAAACATTGGAAATGACCAAACTAGATTAAAACCTCCAAAATTTTATGACAAAATAATTTCTTACAAAATGACCTCAAAGCTGTTGATTATAATGACCATGAAAGAGATTATCATAAGAGTTCACAATCACATATGACTCTTGGGTGTGTTGGTTCAAACTTTTGGCAATTAAAAAAACATTGAATTGGTTGCTGAACAAGAAACCATTTATAGGTAGCTTTTCCCTTCAAGATTTCATTTTCTGTATTTCAAAGATAATAATTATCTTCTCTCTTTGCTTTTAGCTCCAAATATGAAGTTATGTAATTTAAATGAATATATATTGTCATCAAAGTGGAAAAATTATAGTTCATGAATTTGACAATATATTCTCACCTGAAAGTAGGATTCTGCCGTTACTTTAATTATTTATCATAATTGAGGAACACTGGGGTAAAGTGAGGTGAAGAATATTGCCCCAGGGTATCAATATCCACAAAGACACTGATAGGAACTTGCAGAGTAGCATTCCTCTTGAGAGGATTGGGAAAGAATCTTCTGATGGAAAAACTGTTTCCTGGTTAACATCTTGCTCACCCCCTTCGAGTGACTCTGGCCCTTATTTCCTGGATCTTTATTTTTTGCCCATTTAAATTATCCAATAAAATATTGACACATTGTTCTCCTTTTCTGGTGAATTTCATTTCCTATAGATCGACTCATGACTTTAGCCACTAAGAGAAAAGTCTTGTCTCTTCATTTGGGAGGCATGAGGTTAACTGTTTTATACGTAAATTGTTCCATCTCCATTTTTATGAGAGGACTAAATATAAATTTATTTTTTCACATAATGGTCTGAAAATTCCCTTCATGAATAAAGGTAATGGCCTATGAAGTAGTTTAAAAAGCCATTCAGGAGGTTGTTTTGATTAGGTGTCGGTATTTGACTAAGATACAGTATTTTCTTAATAAGTTTCATAGCCCTTTCGAGATTCTTCTCCTCAAGGAAAGGGGAGACTGGTAAATTAACGTACAAGCTAGCACGTTAAAGAAAGTTCCAGTGGCAGGGCACAAATTATTTTATTACCACACCAACTGAGCCATGGGTACTTCACAATTCATGAACAAATTTTCCATTACTATAGAGTCATGGTTTTATTGACTGCTATAAAAATCACCATTTGTATCTTTTTTTATCCCGCTGTGTTTCTATTTTACTGAAAAAGTCTTGTAACAGGTAGAGTATCAGCTCAGATTACCAGGAAATCTATAAAATACTTTCCCACTACTGTCTGTACAGATTGAAAGAACACATTATGATCCCACTGAGTCCCTGATAAGTACTGTGATTCACAGGCCCCCGTGAGCACCCTTAACTGTTAGACATCTGAGATCTATCGCTTTATTAAATCATGGGAGCCTTTTACTGTATTGATTAGTTATGTTAGGCTTAATTAGAGCTCCTGGGTTATAAAATTTAGGCACACATTTTGGTCACGGCGATGAAAACAACCCCCCAAAAACTTGTTATAGTGAACAGGAAATGTTAAAACAATAATCTTGGTCGATACTGTGGTTGCAATGGATTGTTTTTCCCTTTTGATACCAAGACACGGTGAGCGCCTGGGGTTAGACTGGAAACAAATAGAAGGGCATGGCCGTGAATTGCAGGTGGCACCAAGCCTGTTTTAAGGTTACATTTCAAAAACATAAACATAAAAATAAAAGAAGTGGATTTTTAAATGATCACTTTCAATGCTTTTTAATATAAATGTGGATTAATTTTTTTTAAATTTCCAAGAATTATCTGACCTGAACCTTCTAGACAGTAACGTACCAGCTATTGTCCTTGAGTGCAGATGCGAGGAAGCCTACCCACAGTTCCCCCCATGGACCACACCGTATTAGTTACTGTTCTCGTTATCGTGACAAAATGCCTGTCAAAAACAACTTCAAGAAAGGCTGGTTTGGTTTGTAGCTTGAGGTTATAGTCCACCAAGGGAGGGAAGGTGTGGCAGTAGGACCAGGAGGCTGGAGGTCATATTACATCTGGAGTCAGAAGCAGAGGGTGGTGAGTGCCCCTAGTGAGTTTCTTCTCTCTTGTTTTACTTAGCTTGTTACTCTAGCTCATGGGGTGGTGATGGCCACAAGAGGGAGGGTCTTCTTTCTTCAGTTAAACCTTTCTTGAAAAAACCTCGGTGAGTTTAAATCCCACCAGGTTGAAAATGAACAACAATAACATCATAGCCACCAATGAAAACCACCTGGATATATCTGATATATACCTCTCATGTGGTTTCAATTCAAGTAGAATCTTACTAACTAATGAGGAATGATGACTGTTTAACTATAGAGATTATATTAGAGCCATGTCAATGTTAACAATACAGGTTACATGGTTGCAAGACTTGATCCCAAAGAAATTCACTATCTCACAATACTATGTCATGTTTTCCTGACCACATATTACTTACAAATGGTAATTGTGTTCTGGTATTAAATACCAATATTCCTGGCAGTTTTATGTAGCTATGCATATTTCTTATAGTTTTCAGGTGCCTGATCCCCAGTTACCCTTGTAAGAACTGTATAAGCAAATGGACAGCTGAGTTACTCCCCTCCATTTTACATCTGGGAAAATGGATTGTCACACAATGGGATCAAAACTAAATATTAGGCAACTAACTCTTCTACCTAAGAGATTTAGCATAATATGTCAGGTCCCTTTGGTTTCAAGGACAGTTCTACAATGACTTATATCATTTGACCTCTGACGGAATGACAAAAGGAAATATGACTGCTTAGATTTCTTTTAATTATAAAGGCAGAGAATAATAAGGCTTAAAATATGTTTTCATGAACTATATGATATGTGATATTTGTATGTGCTCAAGAGTTGGTTTCTTTGTGACTGGATAAGCCTTGCTAGATGGCCCGAAGGCTTCTGTGTCTTTTGTCTGCCTTGCATCTACCCAGTTAGGGATGCTAAGGTTACAGACACCTACTCTACTGTGACCCGCTTTTACTTACTCTTCCTGGCTTTATGTTCCTTCAGGGCACTGAGACGGGTCATGGGGCAAGTGCTTTTACCCATTGACAAAGTCCCCCCACTTCAGAATTGAATCCCCCCTCCAGCTATTGGAAATGCTAACAGTCCATTTTCTCTCCTTCATGGCTTTTGATGAACTACATTAACTAACGCTCTTCTGTTTTATATCATGGTTTTATTCTTTAAAATGATCCACAAAGTTTTGAAAATGTTAACCGACTCCACTATTGACTTGCTAATGATTCCAGAGATGTTTTATTTTTATTTCTGATAGCCCTTCAATTGGCAATGGCTTCCAAAACCTGAACTTTAAATCTCATTCTTCCTGTCATCCAGATCCAAAAATAATCTCTAACTAAACACTTAAAAAACAGAAGTCAGACCGGGAGAGGGCTCAGTAGATTAAACACTTCAGATGCAAATGTTAGGACTAGAATTCAGATCCCCAGCACCCATGTAAAAGCTGAGCAGAGATGGTGGTTGACTCATCCCAGCTTGTAGGAAATAAAGATAGGGCTCCCTAGAGCAAACTAACTACCCACTTGAACCAGAATTGTCAAGCTCCAGTTTAATAAGAGGCCCTGCCTCAATAAATTAAGCTGAGAGTTATGGAGAAAGACTGTAGACTACATGCATGTGTGTCCTCACATGCATGGGTCTCTGCATCCATGTGAGGATACATGAAGCTCCATATATCCATGTGAACATGCATACATACCTCTGATACCCCCACATTCCCCACATATACCTTACACCACATGCCATACAACACAAACATATACACACTTTAAAGAAAACAAAAGAGCTCTCTATGAAGTCATCCAGTGATGGGTCTTCTAAAAGTCAGGGAAAAAATCCCATTAATAGGAACTATTTACAATAAATTAGATTTTGATTTAAAAGAATATGACAGCTTAAGTGTGTATGCCTGCTCGAGGTGGGGCTGAGCTGACGACAGTACCTTATAGATCTGCCAACATAATTATCTGTCAATTAAAATGTAAGCATGTGCATGCCAAAGGGAGTAGCTGAGCATCCTCACTTTAATACTTGGTTTATGTTATTTTCCCTATGATTAAAAGATATCCCTTATAAGGAATCCATCAAAAATCCTTGTATTTCTCAGCACTGAGATGACTGTAATTCTGTCATCATGGCGTAGGGACATATATAACCTCCTTTTTATTGTGTCAGTCCATGGGCACCCTTGATCTCAATTGGTGTGAATCTCATTTAATTGCCAAACTGTGGGAAGATGCAAAGATGGGCCTGTGATTTTTTTTTCTTGTTCACACTTTCTTTTCCTCTTGAAGCTGAGCATGTCTCCTCACAAGAATGCCCTAATTCTGATGGCCTTTCTCTAATTAGTTATAATTCAACTACCATCCTGTCTTATATTCTAGGTCAATATTAGTAATTACACTACGTGCTTTCTGTACTTTTCCAGATAAAATTTCTCTTACCAAGGCTAATGCTGATGAGGCTGGCAACAGCTAAGTCATTCCAAACAAAAGGAGAGTCGCACAAAAGTTAAAGAAAGATGTCCCAATTTAAGTGCTGTTCTTGAGGGAAATTTCATATTTCCTAATGCCCAAAAGATGTAGGATATTTTGAGAGGTTACATTTATTGTTGCTGTCTGAACATAGCCTGTTCTCTTGGAATGTATCTCCTTGCTCTCAAAGCTTTGACACACATTTTCTCTGAGTGTTTTGTTGTCCTTGATTAAACTGTGTAAGATGAAATTACTGAGTCTTAGAGGTACTCAAATTCATGGAAGTAGGATTGCAAGCCATCCAAGGTTTTGAAGCTGTCTCAAAGGAGGGGTTCACCTGATTGATTCATAAATCATTATCACTGAAAGTAAATTCAGGGTCATCTCTGATTCTTGGGTTGGAAACTGCCAAGTGAAGGGAGGTGGGGATAAATAACCACAGCGACTGGCTCACTAGACCAGCAGGTCTAAGAGAGATTCTTCTATATTACATAGAGGGATGATTCTTTCTCTATGAAGCCTAAACAAGAGCAGAAACCCAGCTAAGAAGCCAGCTGCAGCTGCTGATACACATTTGAAAGTCATAGATTAAAAACTCCCCACATCATTTTACAAGTCAGAAAATAATGGCATTGAGAAGTGGTGGGATATTGTGGATGGTCTGAACTTTGTGCTCCTCCTAGAGTCTAGTCCTTACAAATCCAGAGATAAGCAGTTTGGCGTAAACCAGTAATAGGGTGAACACATTCGCTTCCCCCTCCTCTATTTTCATGGTATTTATTTTCATGGTACTTATTTTCATTATATGTACCCCTAAGTGTGCAAATTGGGACCAGTGCTTCAGGTCACCTTTGCTTGGGAAGCTTGGCAGTGAACTTTCAACGCCAGGCAAGACTTTTAATAAACTATAACCGCAAGTCAGAATGACGCCTCTGAGATGACAGCTCAGCCTCTCTGACAGCTCACCTCACTTGCCGTCCCTTACGTGACTACATAAGGTAGTGCTTTTCAATGGGGATGAAAGTGACTTTGCCTTCCTAGGGACACTGGGTAATGTCTAGAGACAAAACAGAATAACAACAACAAAAGAAAACAACATGAAACAAAAGCAAAACCCAACAACCCTTTGAAGGCTATGACTGTCGAGGTCAGGGATGCTGTGGAAAATCTCATAGCATGCAGGGACAAACCGACCCCTCCCACCCCCAAGAGAAAATCCTTTCTCTTCAAATGCAGCATTGAGCAGGCAAAGTTCAACCATTACCTTCCAGAGGCACAGTAAATTCTTAGTATTCACATTCACTTGAAAATGGGCAGAGTATGATCTTGTTAGTTCCCTCTTTTCTCTGATACCTATATACCAGTGCTGATGTTTCAGTTTTGTGACATTTGTTTCGCTTTAGAAAGAAGTAAGAGCAGGATTCCATTAGCGGTACACAGAAACATTCACAGCTTCGTAGTGTTTCTGTGCATTCATTTTAGCATCGCACATGAAGTTTCTGCATGGCACTGATCCTGCAGATGGAACCCCTACTGTTGTGGAGAGAAAATACGGCATTTTAGAGCCATTCCAAGAGAGGAACAAAAATGAAAAACAATCGAATTTTAAGCTCACTAGGTAGTGGGTACCTGGTGCAATTGATTTTCATCCAAACAATTTGTTCTTTAATCATAATATCAGGTCAAATATATTCTTCAGTTACATTCAGTTCTGCTTTGAAAATGGCACTACCAATAGGGGCATATCCTTGAATATATACTTTTTAATAAGCAGCACTCACTGATGGAACTATTGCCTATAATCAATTATGTTTACTTAGAAACATAAAAACCTACTCTTGGGAAATCATTACATGGACACGAATTATTCACAAATGTTGTATCTCTTACTTCAGATCCATCTTCTTACAGCCACTTTATGATGGTAATGACTTTTCACTGCAAGAGCCTACCTACAAATTTCAATTTGAGAAACACATTTTCCTCTTTCTAAGTTTGTAATGTATGCCTTTTGTAAAGGAAACTGCTTTGACATTTGACTCTCAAAACAGTTTTTTTTTTTTCAGATGAATGTGGTAGTCCTTGCCTATGATCCCAGCACCGGCGAGATTGAAGCAGGAAGATTTTGAGTAGAAGGCCAGTGTATGCTGCATAGGACGACCCTGCCTCACAAAGGACAAAGGGAAAGGAAGAGAAAGAGGAGGGGAAGGAAGGAAGGAAGGAAGGTGAATAAGAAGAGGGAGAAAATTATTTTAGTTTTTTTTGTAAAGTAAAAAGTGGTGGTTAGGACTTTTTTTCATGATTTAAAAACATCTTTCTGGTATCATACAACCAACAACTGAACGAAGTACCACCAGGAAGTGGACAAAAAAATATTCTGTTACCCAATCACCAGGGGATCTGCTTCTCTTGGGGAGATGCATTTTTACAGTAGATCAGGTGGTACAGAAATAGATGATGCTCTCGCATCCCAGACCTCACCAGTGAAAGGAAGAGAACACAAACTGAGGAAATTTGAAAAACTGGAGAGCTTCATGTTCAAGATTTATCCAAGTTACCATCATTTCTGAGGATGTAACGAAGTCAGTTGATTTTCCACACTTTGAAGACTTGAGCCCTTATCCTGTCTACTTCTTGTCAAATAATGATTAGATGTGTTAAAAGGATACATTTTCATTTTCCCTCTACACAGAGTAGCTTGGACCGTTTATATTACTCTACACATTGAGCTGCTCGGAGGCCATTGGTTGTCTGCTGAAGATTCCCTATATGCTAGGTGGATGTTATTGTCCTGCCCTAACTTTTTTCTTTTCACACAGGGAAATAAGAAGCTTTGGAGCTGAGAGTACCAGAATTAGTGGAAGAAATATGGAGAGTAACAACAACAACAACAACAACAAAATCAATAAAATCTGAAGTTTGGAAATCAAAGCGTCCTAAGAAATTAGAAAAGGGCTAGGAAAGGAGAATGGAGTATTCTTTTCAAAGGGGTCGCCACACTCTGGGCTTCCATTCCGTTAGAATGTTAATTACAGTCTTTACCTTGGCATTTTGCTCTCATATCAGGGAAGCAATTACTGGCCTAATTCAAATTCATAGCAGCCATTAACAATGAACAAACAGATACATTATTTTAATTCCATTTGCTGCTTCCTTTCTTCTGATGTATTGACCCATGAAGCCTTGACTGGATGTCCTGTAATTGGCATTTGGCAAAGGTTGTTGTCATCATCATCCTTCCCATATCTGAGTATTTTTGAAGTACATATTGCACACACCATACCTTGCAAGGGCAGGCGGCTCAAAGACCATGAGCCAGAAATAGCCTTTGCTTTTACAGAGTTTTTATAATGATGGCTTATCTTTTTTCTCACATAAAAATGTAGTATATGAGTGTGTGTGTGTGTGTGTGTGTGTGTGTGTGTGTGTTTGAAAGGGTCAAAGTCCATAGTGACCCAGTAAGAGAGTCATTATTTCTCAATTTAAATATATTTTTCATTCTTCCACTTGTTTTGTCTAACAGTATTTGTTTATTTTAACTGTTTAGACCCAGCTCCTGTGTAATCCATGCTGGCCTTGACAGTCTTACATTGCCAAAGCTAAATTTGAACACCTGATTCTCTTGCTTCAGCCTCCGCAAGTTCTGGGATTGAAGGCATGAGCCACCATGCCAAATTTTAAATATTTTTAATAATTCTCAGGCTATTACTTTAATGACATATGTAGAAATGTATTCTTGCCTTGGTAACATCTTTTATATTTGGCTCCAAGGTATGACCCTCCCACAAAAGAAGAAAATGAGGAAAAGAACTAAGAGAAAAAAGGAATAATCTTTAATATTTTCCTGCTACGAATCCCTATGATAAATATTCTCTTTCATTCCATTACCTTTTCATATTGATATTATTGATGTTATCTCTGATAAGTTTCAAGTTAAAGGTGTTTTATATGTGCCAATTCCTTCTTTTGCTTTTACTTCCACTGTATAGTTTAAGGCCCTTTTCTTGTGTGTGAAGGTATCAACCAAACATTAATTGGTGTAGGAGGTCCTTCTGTGTGTTGCTTTCATTGGTTAATGAATAAAGAAACTACCCTGGCTTGTTGATAGGGCAGAACTTAGGTAGGTGGGGAAGATGGAACTGAATTCTGGGAGAAAGAAAGCAGAGATAGAGAGCTACCATGGAGCTGCCATGGAGCTGCAGCCAGAGTAAGACATGCCAAATTTTTGTCAGTAAGCCACTGCCACATGGCGATGTACAGATTAATAAAAATGGGTTAAATTAAGATGTAAGAGTTAGCCAATAAGAAACTAGAGCTAATGGGCCAAGCAGTNGAACTTAGGTAGGTGGGGAAGATGGAACTGAATTCTGGGAGAAAGAAAGCAGAGATAGAGAGCTACCATGGAGCTGCCATGGAGCTGCAGCCAGAGTAAGACATGCCAAATTTTTGTCAGTAAGCCACTGCCACATGGCGATGTACAGATTAATAAAAATGGGTTAAATTAAGATGTAAGAGTTAGCCAATAAGAAACTAGAGCTAATGGGCCAAGCAGTAATTTAATTAATACAGTTTTTATGTGGTTATTTTGGGGCTAAGCTAACCAGGCAGCCAGGACAAACAAGCAAGCCCTCCTTGCAGCAATTAATCAATTAGTTTGAGTAGCAACAGTATTAGTGTCTCCCACATGATGTTCCCATGATCAAAGGCTTCAGGAGTCTGAATTTCTTCACTGGTAAAACAGGATGCCTTCTATTTCTGAGGTTTAACATACATGTTCATGTTAACATCTACATGTAATACAATGTTTCTAAGCTTAAGCTCATGGGTTAGTCTATTGATACATACACACACATAATAGGAAAAGATACTATTTATCCTTGATTTTTCCCTCCTCTATGCCCTTTGATTTTAATCTGTGCCTCAAAGGCTCAGTGTTTTAGTGGCAACTCCTCCCTCACATGAGCTCCTAATATTTTCATTTACATGAAGATGCCTGCTGCCCCTAACAGTTGAAGTATCATAGATCTATCATAATTTATATTAACAGTATATACAAATCTGCCATCTAAAGCGGATGGTCTATCTCTATCTCTATCTCTATCTCTATCTCTATCTCTATCTCTATCTCTATC
>LOJH01053632.1:0-15640 GCA_001685095.1 Ellobius talpinus
TATGACTGGGCATCTCTTGGGTATATTCCCAAGAGTGGTATTGCTGGATCCTGACATAGGTTGATCCCGAATTTCAGCAAAGGACACTGTCATTAAGACAAAAACACATCCTATTGAATGGGAGATCATCACCAACCCCACATCAAAGTTCTGATCTCCAACATATATAAAGAACTCAGGAAACTAGCCTTTAAAATTCTAATTAACTCAATTAAAATAATGGGGCACTGAACTGAACAGAGAATTCTCAACAGAAGAATTTCAAATGNGAAATGCAAATCAAAACAACTTTGAGATACCATCTTACACCTGTCAAAATGGCTTATTTGTTGCTTTAAAAGAGCATAATTTTATTTCATTTTTAGTTTATTTGGGTGTGTGTGGTTAGCATTTGCTTATGAAAGTCAGAAGAAGGTGTCAGATATACTTGATCTGTAGTTACAGTTGTAAATCAACAGCTCTATCTAGTTTAGTGCTTGTAATTTAATTCTGAACTCCTGGGAGAAAAGGAAGTGTTCTTAATGACTGAGGGAGGCATCTTTACAGCCCCAATTATGAGCTAGTATTTTTGTTGAGAGTTTTTGCATTGGTATTAAATAATGTTGCTATATATCCTTTGTTTCTCTTACTTTTTTTTTGCTACTCTGAGTATCAGGAAAATTCTTCCCTTATAAAATTAATTTAAAACTGTTCCTCTTTTGAGGAATTTGAGAAGTATTAGTTTCAGTTCTATAGTTTCTCTCAACCTTCACTTAAGTTCACCTTATGTATTTGTGATCACGGCAGTAAGTGGGGTGAGTTTCAGGTTTGAGTTGTTTTGATTTTGTTGATGATTTAAGGTATTCCTGCTATATTTATTGGTTTATTTTTGAAACAATGTACACCTGTATATCTCAGGGTATTGATAACTCCTACCTAAGCTTCATAAATCCTAAGATTACTCTTACATGTCAACAGGCTATACCAGTTAAGTTTTAAAGTTTTATAATTCTTTTTATATTTAAAATATTTTTCTTAAAATATATATATTTGATCACCATTTCCCTTAAATTTGAGAGATTATTGTTGTTTTGTTTTTTTCTTTTTGCTTATTTTCAGGCAATCTATTATTCCATTTGAATATTTCTGTGTTTCATTCAAAAACATTTTGTAGTAAATTCACCATCATAATATTTATCTTGTCTTTGATCAACTACTTAAAATTTTAAATTGTAGGTCTAATAACTATGCAATATACAACATATAACAGTCCCTTAATATTTTTGAACTAATGACTATCTTGGCAAAATCAAAGTTAAATAACAGTATATATTTATAGAAAATTCTGGTTCATTGGATCATAATGCTTTAAGGATCTGTTTTATGTATTTAATTCCTCATCGCATTCAATTACCAAATAGATTTTTACATTTTGATCTCTTGCATGCTTTGTTTATTATATCTTGCTTTTAGACAGGAAATGTGCATCCCACAATGGCCTCTAACTCACTGACTCTTGCCTTCACCTCCAAAGGACTGGGAATATAGGTGTGATTTGACACAGTTAGTTCATAACACTGAATGCATCCACAAATTTACTGATATTATTTGTGACACTCAAGCATGGTTGCAGCTGCTAATAAGTGAATTTAAGACAATGTGAGCAAATTAGCAAAGTCATTTAAAACTGATAGGGAAAGAATTAGTATTCTTTAGGAAACATCCTCTCATAGGTTATCCAATCACACATTATTATATGTAGTTAAAGAAGAGGTCAGGAATTTGAGAGGAAGTAGAGGGAACATAGGAGAAATTAAAGAGTAAAGTCCGAAAGTATAAATGATGTAAACAGTATGGAATTCTCAGAGTATAAAAAATAGAGTTAAAATGAAAAGGAAAAAATACATAGATTTATAATTCAGTGCTGCAGTATTCAGTTAGAAGCTGTAGGAGTGATTTCAGTCTCAATACTGTGAGGAGGTGAGGGGTATAGATGGAAAGAAAGAGTATTTAATATAAATCATTGTGATGTTATATTTTCAAAGATCCTGAAATTATATTCCATAAACTAGCAAATTTCGCATACACACACATACACATACACACACAGAAAGAGAGAGAGAGAGAATATTAAGAGCTTTATGGAGGCTAAATATTTAATTTTATTGCTTTATTTGTGCTTAACTTATTTTTGTTCTGAAAGGGACTTGTCTATCATAAAAAAGCTGCCAAGTATAGGGTATTTTGAGGTCTAAATTACATGTTTTCTTTAAGGATGATCACAGAGTAGAAACTTTAGGAAACCGTTTATGCTTATTATGAAGTCAGTTTAAACATTTTCTATAGAAAAGGTTTATAAGCCTATGTGATATCTTACATAACTTTGCTTCTTATTAACTGCAGAAAAAAGAAACTAAGATGAACAAATAATCTTTAGTCATTTTCCTGAAGAGCTTGTCAATATAAAAATATTTAATATAGTCATGAGATATAAAGTATCAATTAAATCTTAATTGCCTATTTTTACTTTATTTTTGTAAATAAATTGATAAAAATTATCCACATTAACAAGATGTAAGTTCAGAGTTTCTGTAATTTTTATTTTATTTCAGTTATATTACCACTATATTTAATTAAACTTAATGATAGTTAAAGATATGAATTATAATCATGAAGTGATTAGTCTTAAAAATGTGTGTTAAACAAATTTGATTCAAATTACAACATATAACAATCACTTAATATTTTTGAACTAATGAATATCTTGGCAAAATTAAAGTTTAATAACAGTCTATATTTATTAATTTGCTACTATATAGTCCACCATTTCAGGGAAATTACAATATCAGGCACTTGTAATTGCTCATGTAACATCCAAATCAAGACTGATGTCTTTGTTCAGGCCCACTAGTGCTTAGCGTACTTCCTCCACCCTTACACAGTCCTGGATCCCTTGCTATAGAATGATGCCACCCACAGTGGGTTAGTTTCCCCCTTGCAATCAATACAGTTCACTACAGATAGACTCACAGACCAAACTAATCGAAAGAATTTCTCCTTGAGAAACTTTCTTCATTGGATTCTATACTGTGTCAAATTGACAATTGCAACTAATCATCCCATTCTGTTTATTAAAAATATATTAACAGAAACTCATTTTTTGTATATTATATCTACCTCTCATGTTTCCCATCATATTTTCATGTGTATTATCTAATAAACTGAAGCCTCCTAGAAAAAGAAAGCTTTTATATTTAACTAGAATTTTGGTTCACTTTACACTATTTTGGATGGTGTAAAAATGTGGTAAAGACTAGTGAAACAGTAAGCACTTATCTAAAAAATAGCCCAAGCTATGTTTACTATTTATTTATATACTTAAAGTATAAAACTAGCATAATGGGGAATGTTTGTTTCAGTATCTCCCTATTCTTTACCGTTAAAGCTTCAAGCTTAAATTATCTAATATTGTTATTTTATTATGGTTTTTAATAAACTATNTTGTTGTTGTTGTTTTCTAGACAGGGTTACTCTGTAGCTTTGGAGCCTGTCCTGAAACTCACTCTGTAGACCAGGCTGACCTTGAACTTACAGAGATCCACCTGCCTCTGACTTCTGAGTGCTGGGATTAAAGTCTTGCACCACCACAGCCTGGCCATATTATATATTATTATCAACTATATTTTATTAGATAATATTTTTCAAGCATGACAGTTTAACCTAATGAAGGGGTTGTGATCTCTTAGTAAGTCCAAGAGTATCCAGCTTTTGTTTGTCTGTTTTTTTGAGACAGGATTTTTCCATGGAGCCTGTCCTGGAACTAGCTCTTGCAGACTAGGCTGGCCTCAAACTCACAGAGATCTGCCTGCCTCTGCCTCCTGAGTCCTGTGATTAAAGGCATGTGCCACCACCTCCCAGCTAGAAGTATCTATTTTTATTTACTAGACTTAAGACCCCAAGCCCTGGTATATTAAACATTTATCTAAACGACTAACTGTTGAGGCTGGAGAGATTGCTCAAGCATTTAAGAGCACTGCCTGTTCTTCCAAATGTCCTGAGTTCAAATCCCAGCAATGATATGGTGGCGCACAACCATCTGTAAGGCGATATGGTGCCCTCTTGAGGAAGAAACCTGGTCAGTCATCCTCATTAACTTAGACCATGAAACCAAATATGGACAAGTTCAACAGAATCATCATATACAGGCTACCTATGCATGCTTCATCATTGTCAGGGCATGAATTTCATTTTTTTAAAAGAAATCATACTCAAATATGCATGGAATTAACCAACTAACATATACAAAAAGTATTCATTTACTCTTTTAATTTTCCAATTTATGGCTTTCACATTTATGACTGTGTAACTCTCATTTAAGACTCAGGATTATTCTGGTCACACCATTTCATTATTTTCCTTCACTTAGATTTTGATAGTCACAATTGATTATTTATTCTTTATACTGACTTAAAAACAACCTCTTTCAAGTTTGTGAGTTGCACTGAAAACATGTAACAAAAGAGAGAGATTTATTTATTCGCTAGCACAATCTGCCATTTTGATGTGATCAAAATAATTAATTTTCATTGATTCAGAAAATTGTTTACCTGAAATAGAAGGCAACTCAAAAGTGGATCAATATTATTCTGATACTGCTCACAACACAATGCTTTCAATGCATTGTTTCAACTGCATCTTACATTCGACATTGAAGTTCATTGGTATGTGATATCTCAAAAATTAATTGACATTATAAAACTGTCTTCTGTAAATTCACTTTTCTATGAAAGTTTTGAAGTCTTACTTATTTGTAAAATGTATTGGAATTATTAGTTTTTACAGTTAAACAAATAGAAAACATTTAAGTCACAGCATGTAATATTAGAGAATCTTATGGGAAGACATGCATAATCCAGAGAACACAGAGTTGCAGTGCTCTTAATAAAGAATAGAAAGGGCATGAGATCTCACTGGTGGAATTTAATTAAATTCAAATGTTGGAGGTGATGGGTGATGATACAAATGAAATTGAGATACATGGCCAGCATTTTAAGAAATCACTGAGAATTTCTTAGGTAAAGGACATAAAAGGCTAATAAGAAATTATTCATACATACATATAAAGCCTATACATGGAATAATGCTGCTCACGAAAGTCATAGGTTATCAAATAAAAAGCCCAGCATGTGCATGGCTTATCTGATGTAGGTCGTCCATCTGTAGATGTGTTGCTTCTATTGGTTAATGAATAAAGAATCTGCATTGGTCTATGGTAGGGTAGAGTAGAGCGAGACAGGGAAAATTAAACTGAATTCTGGGAGAAATAAAGTGTAGTGAAGAGATAGATGCCATGTAGCCGCTGCTGGGAATAGATGAACCAGAACCTTGTTGGTAAGCTACAGTCACATGGCACTACACAGATTACTGAAGATGGGGGTTAATTTAAATAACTCTTATAAAAATATAAGAGTTAGCCAGAAATACACTTAAGCTATTGGCCAAACTACTGCAAATAATATAGTTTCTGTGTGGTTATTTCAGGGCTGAGAAGCCGGGAACAAACAATGGGCCTCCTACAGCACATTTCTCACCTGGTGTAGTTACAGAGGTCCTAAAAATACCAAAAGAAAATGGGCTATTGTCACTTCTCTGAGTTGCTCACAAGTACTTGATGATAAAACCTTATTATGAAGGCACTATATACATTGTTCACATGACATGCTATAATCAAGTTGTTACTAATCAGGAAAGTTACTCACTGTTGACTAGATTTCATAGTTCTGGGAGAGGCTCTGTACATTTCATGAAAATGAGATTTCATTTCATCAATAGTCTGACCTAGGAGTGAGTCCAGTGAACTGCAATACTGACTGATATGAAAAGATATGCCCGTGAGGGAAACAGTGGGACAGATATTACAGGGGTATCCAGTTACTTCAGATTGGATTTAAGGCCCATTATATATGGCAAAAGCATAAATATGGCAAAGAACCCAAGGGGTGACATATTGATATTATTCTAAATTGACATAATTGTATCTCTATTCCCAGAGAGTACTGCAGCTCTCGTATTTTATCACATAAATCTTTGTTCAGTTTGCAAGGTTAACACAAATTTATGACTAATCAAAATATACGAACTAAGTATCCTTTTTACACTTACAAATGGAAAATTTAAACAATTTTACAAGAATAAGCAGCCAACAAAAAAGAAAGGGGAAAGAATTTAAAAGACAGAAAAAGTTAGTTTCAGGGTATAACAAGTCTTCTGGACATGATGGGGACACTGTATACATAAGCTCACAGAATATGTGGTGTCCTACATAAGACCTGAATTATTTAAAGTCAATCAACATTTACAATGTATGGGGAAGGATTTATGAGCTACTACCATTACTGATCAACTATTGATAATAAATAACTTTTTAGGGTGGGAGCAAGCATTTTCTTTAAGAGTGTGTTCCCTTGCATGTCAATCAAGAGTCCGTTGATGGCCCCACAAGTGGAGTATTGACTAGCACAAACTGAAAACTATGGGTTATTGATAAAATGTAAAAGATAAAACAGTACTTTGGAAGGTTTGTAGGTGAATCTGGAAGAAATAAGAGGAATTATTGGAAATATAAAAAACATCAACATGCATTGTATGAAATTCTCATAGTATTAATAAGAATACATATAAAAGCAATGTGTTTGAAGGCCCAAAAATTATGTCAAAGTGTCAATGAAGCCAATATTTTCTTCTGTGGGTTTAAAATATGAATTTTTGAAAGTGACAGAAAGAAAGGAAATGGACTCTGAACAATACAATTAGAACTTGAAATACACTATCTTCAATATTTCAGCTGTGGGCTGTATCAAGTTAGTTAGTCAATACTGGGGTAGAATAAATATAAATATGATATTGTCTACTTACCAAATACTTGAAGGTGGTAAAGGAAAACTATATTTTACCTTAAATTTTCTTGTCCGCACTAAGAAATATGTGTATTTCAGTGATACCCAGTAATTTATTCCATTAATGCATATTTAATTTTGTTACAAAACAATTGTTTTAATCTGAGAACATAGCCATAGATTAAAGATGCAATTCTCATATAACTTACATCTACTTATAAAAAGAGAGAAGAAAATTTAAATTATAAAAATTGCAAAAGAATAAAATAAGCACAAATAAAACAAATAAATGGCTACTGTGGGAGAAAATAGGTTAGGAGCTACATAAGGAAATGAATAAGGAAGAAATGTGTTTATTTGATGAACGTTCTCTATCAGAAGAAAAATATCCTCAGATAGACTAATACTTGATAGTTTGAAATTATCCAGAAGGCCACTATAGCAGAATCACATAGGTCAGAGAATGTTGAAGAAATAATGACAAGATAATTAAAGAATCTTGACTCCATAAGGCCTCGTAATCCTTGATAAATCTTTGTGTTTTGTTTTGTGTAAGAAGGAAAACTATTAACAGATTATACTTTAAGAAGATTAATAGCAGGTAGTTGTTCAAAACTGTGGAATGGAGGAAACCCAGGTAAGCCTTATTACAATAGACCCTTGTTGGCAATGACTATTAATTCACATGGTAAGAAGGCCAATCAGGAAAAACATTTTTATGGAGGTGTTTTCCAATAGTACCATTGAAAACAGCATATGATTGTTTTGGATATGGAATGTAAGAAAATAGAGGAGAAGGATGTCAGTTTTTTTATTATTTTGTAACTTAGAGATGGGGTTTAGATATGGGAACACTATAAGAGGACTGGATACATAGGATAGTTACAGGATGCATACTGTTGGAGGTAGATATTGGGTATGCATTCTTCAATTTGTGGACAAGTATAGAGGCTGCATATTATAATTTGTTCTATTTTTTATTTGCAATGTTTTTAAAGTTTAAGTGTGGTGGTTAATGCTACTATCTGCTTGGTATGATGGTAGAATCATCTAGTAGAAATACCTATGAGCAAGTCTGAGAAGTTTTAAGTTTAGGTTAACTAAAGTGGAAAGCCCTACTCTAAATGACTTGGGTATGCCTACATACAAGGCTGGATTCTCTTACATCAGTCTCCTGCCCTCATGACTTTTGTTCTATGATGGATGGTACCCATTCACTGTGGCCGAAATGAATCCCTTTGTAGGAATTTAGATTTGTCACAGTAGTGAGTAAAATAGCAACATGGAAAATGGGTACCAGAGACAGAGTCAATTCTGTGATAAAATAAGCTTGATGTTCTCAGAATTTCGAAGCTGACTTTTTTTCTTTTTTGCTTTGATTTTTCAAGATAGAGTTTCTTGTGTAGTGGCTATCTTAGAACTTGTTTTCTCAATATCCCAGGCTGGTCTAAGACTTAAAGAGTTCTATCTGCCTCTGCCTCTCAATTGCTAGGATTATAAGCATGCACCAAAATTGCATGGGTTCAAAACTGGTTTAAGGAACAAATTTGGGAAGATTTGGGAGAGTGATATAAAAATCCTTGAATGTTATAAGTAGAGCTGAATGGGACACTTTGGAAATGAGTTTCAGAGACTGGAATGCCAGGAGAAATAATAATGGATAAGGAACCTGGCTCAGAAGATTTCTCAGAGGAACAAATTGTCAGAAACTGATTTTAAAATCTGAATAACTTGACCTCATTATTTCTATACTCTAAGAATTTCAGAAATATTGAAGACAAACCTAATGAACTAACTAGCTTGGCAGTGGACTTTTCAAGACAAGATAGCATTCAGTTTGCTACTGTGATTCTCTCTTTCAGATCTACAGTAAGACACAGGAAAAGATGAGAGAAAAAATGAAAAACATTTGCCTTTTTGTGAAGGAAAAAAAAGATTGTACACTTAAAGTCACAGTTTAAGTATGAAAATTATTACTAATATTAGAGCCACTAATGAGAAATCTTGCACTCTACACTGAAACAACAGGGAAAGGGCCTTGGGGGAAAGACTACCCATAACCCATCTAATGAAGATGCAAACATGTTTGTAAAAACTGAACTTCGACTTAGAATGCTTCTAAAGTATACTCTCCTGGAAAACAAGAAGCTAGGGAAATATTTTCTTGGAGTAAAACTGGAATCTTACAAATCTTATGAAAGTTATAGTTGGCCAGAAAGGTCAAGTAGCCAGGCTCCATCATGACTGCCAGAAAACTAAGCAGCACTGTCTTCACAATAGTGGTTTGGGAAGCATGGAATACACAAGATGGATACATCATGAAGTCTTGTTCCTCAGTTCTAGAGAGCCACTGAAGTCAGGTAACTTGTGGCACTCTTAAGAGTCCAAACAAGGAGGCCATGGGAAAGCATTGTGTGAAGCTGTACAGTTGAAGACTAACATACAAAGGAGGATGAAGAATGTTGGAAATGTCCGATCCGTGCTATGGCTGTCAAAGAAATATTCAGGCGTGGAGTGATGTTGGCAAAGGATAGGTGTCATGGGTGATAGAGTAGTAGCGCAAGTTAAGGCTTTTGATCAGAGAGAATTTATATAGGGATCCCAGGTACAGACATGGAAATTTTGATATGGTGTTTGTCTTGTGTTTCGATCTTGCTCTCTTCTACCCTTCTCCTGCTAGTCTCAGATTTAATGCCTTTTGAGTTGGAGTGTTTACCTTTGCCCTTTTCTTACAAGTTTGTAGTTCATATTTTGTATTACTGCTGCTCGCAGTTAAGAGACACTCTCAGTCAGATTCGGTACTCAATCTTTTGAAAAATATTGGAATATTTAAATAGTATGAATTGGGTCTTTGACATTAGATTGAATACATTTTACATTTTGCAATAGATAATATAAAGTCAAAGAGGTAAAGAGTGAATGGTATACATGGTAAATTCAAAGGCTTCATTATGATATTGACCTGAGATAGACTTGTAATGATAAATATTGTCAACTTGACAGGGCATAACATCACCTAGGAGAAAACAAGCTATGGATTTGTCTGTTGAGGAAATAGCAGATTTGATGAGATGGGAAGACCTAACCTAAATGTGGATGCACCATTCCACGATCTACATTTCTTGACAGTAAAAGAGTGAGTTGGTGGAGCACGGACACCCATCTGTCTTTGCTTCTTAAACCCAAACACGGTGTAAACAGTTGTCTTATGCTCCAACAGCAATGACTTTGCCAGGAAGAATTTCTCAATCTCTTAGCAAAAATAATCTCATCTTTTCTTAAACTGAATTTTCCAGCTATTACATCACAACAACGGGAAAAGTAAGTAACACAGAAGACAATGAGATAAATAATTAGAAAAGCAGGAGATTCTCTGGAAGGCATAAACCCTAATGTTTTAGCAAATAATTCTCAAATTGGTTACAAAGGAAATTTTAGAGCAACTTTTCACCTTAAACTAACTTTGAACGTCCAAGGGAAATTTATGACAGTCAGTACAATCGTTTGTGCCTTGAGGCATAAAGTTAAGTACAAATTAAAGAAAAACTTGTGTTTTAAAACGCTTAGTTGTAATATATCTCAAATACCCAATTTAAGTGTTAAGCCTCATAGAGCAGATTTTAATTATTGGATAAGTTAAAACTATCTGTAATGGCGAGTGATTTATTATTTTATGTTTGAGACAGAGTGCAATTTTCATAGTGTAGACTCTAACGGACATCATCTTCATAAATGACAATTGCTTTTGAGGAAAATAGAATGATTATAAGGCTTTGGCATTTTGTTTCATTTAGTATCTACTGGTTTTTTCTACCCCGAAAGCTCCATTTTTTCTTTGTCAAGAGTAAAGAGTTTTATGTTTTTGTCATTTCTCATTTTAATCGGTTTATACTTTCATTATTTTCAAGTTGTATGACTTAATGATTATATCGATTAAATCATTTTATTATGTAATATAATGAACATTTGTATTAAAATTCTAAAGTTTTATTTTCCTTCTACTTCCATTAAATTTTTAATTTTACAAAAAAAATGCCTTCAAATCAATTTCCCTGAGAAACTTTTTTCTTTCAGTGAATTACAGAAATAACATTTAAAGGGGTTAACTGTTAATGCTTTGAAAGGACTAGGAAAGGATTTATATCTCATTACAAATGTTTGGATTTATTGTAAAGCATGCTTGTACCATTATATTAGTCAAGGCTTCATCAAAATACAGGATCAAGAGAATGTCTATGTATATACCAGTGAGTAAGTTAACAGGATAGCTTACATGGTTAAAAATGAGGAAGTTTCATATTCACTTTATGTAAGTGGGGGTAGCTGCAATTCAAAAGAAGCTGGGAGCCTCAGAGCAAGGCAAGTAAATAAGGTTGGTGAAGTCAAGGAAAAAGATGTACGCTCATTACCAATGACTATTGAGTATATAGTTAAAGACTAAAGAATCTGCAGTACCCAATCCCTGTATCACAGCAGATTCAAAATCACTGCCACATGAGATGAATGTTCTTGAAAAAAAATGCACCCATATTTTCTGCCTTCTTTAGTTTCACGTTCCCAGTCCTCTAGACAAGACTTCTCACTTTCAAGGTGTTTTTTACCCACCGATTTAATCTGATGCCCAATGTCAATCATCTCTAGAAACATTCTTAGTGCCGCATCCAGCAGGATGTCTTATGAATTTTCTAGGCATCTAAGAATATAGTCAACTTGACAACTAAGATTGAAGCTATCACAGCTAGACACTCATAGAACTTTAAAAAATAGATGCTATAAAATAAGTTCTGTTATATGATTTAAATTGACTCATTTTTCTTCTCACTTTTAATACTGTTTTCAAGAGAATTATTTCAAATCACTTATATTTATCTTACATGCAAAACTATAGATTTGAAAAATACATTAGAAATACATTAAAAATAAAAGATAAATATAGCAAAATTAGGAAGTACCTTAATTTAAATGGAAATAAACAGTAATTTGAAATATAGAAATTGCGTACAATGAATATATATCTATACTATACAAATATATGTATATATAGAAACTAGTATAAATGAAAAGTATGCTGCAAATAAAAACACTAAATATAATTCTAGACTTTAAAATTTATATGAAAAATATTGCTGACAAAAACCAGAAAGAGAAATTGAGCCTTCCAATAAGTGACATTAGTAATTAAATTTCACATTGTCAACTTTTGAATGTAGGAAAAATTTTTCAGCAACTTTTTTAATTAAAGAGCTTCCATCTCTTCACACTGATCTGTTTGTAATTTACTGAAAGGACAATATGATATATAACAGCAGCAAAGTATTTTTTTCTTAATATTGTTGGAGTGTAAAATATTTAATAAAGTTGAAACAATATAGCCTGAGAAATGTTTTGAAAAGTGATCCTTTAGGGCTACCTAATATTATGGGATTGCTTTTCACAGTTTGTGGACAAAATGAAATCAGTTATTTGACTTTCTTAAGAAATGTTCAGTATCAAGTCTCTTTTCATATATTTGAAAATAATTGAAATTACTAACAGAAGACTTCTAAGTTGAAATATTTTGGTTAAAATAGTGCATAAATTTTGATTGCATTTGGATGTGATGTAGTCCTAACATGATTAAAGACCAAATTTCATTCCTGTAAAAAACAAATATACTTGGTAGTATGGAGATGTAATAAAAATCCTGTTTATTATTACTTGATACATACGCAGAAAAAGTGTCTTCAGTTGTTTTTATTGTATGTCTTAACATTTATAATTGAAAATATATACACCCAGAATTCTCGGCAGAATATATTACATTTGTTTGTTGGATAATGTAAGCAGTGTTAAGAAATAAATGTGAAAAGAGAGAAAATATATTCAGTCTTATTCAGTTTCTTTTGAAACATATGGCAAAATATAATAGAAATCATATTTTCAGTATATGACATGCAGTAATAAAATAGACCTTTAGTTCTAGACATTATTTAGTTTTACAAACTAAATCAAAACAATGTAAAACGATTCTTGAATAAATGAAATGAAATTAATTGACATTGTATTGTGTTCTTGTTGAGAGCATTGGTTGTCTATTTAAATGATAGCATAGAGCCCAATCTCATAAGAAACCAGTTTTTAATAAACAGAGGGAAAAAGAACAGATTGAAGGTGCAATGGATGCACATTTATCATAAATAATTACTCTATGTGCCAATAAAATTCATCATTGTTTGCCTAAACAATATCAGAATAAATTTCATGCATTTTGCAGCAATAATTCTGATAGTATTTATTAGTCATTAGAATTCAGAAAGGAAAGAAGATAGAAGTGTGATATTTTGAGTGAGACAGCAAAGAAAATCATCAGAGTCTTTCAAGTTGAAAGCTGTAGAAGTAGGAAAGTACAAAAAGGCCCCAATGTTTCTTGCCCTTCTCCTATCATTTTCTACACATAAATAATGTGAACTCAAAGGAAAATCCTATAGATCTGAGATGCCTATACACTCTCAATATAGGTAACACAGTCCTAATTCTTATATATCTCAGTGAAAAAAAAAGATTATGTTAGTTATTTTGAATTTCCAGTTATCTGAAGCAAAAATATAGGTGGGTTAAAGAAAGGCAAACTGACTTCTAAATTATGGTAACTGTGTCAAGCACCTACGGTTGTGCAAAATGTGCTTGCTCCCTTAATTCCTTCAATCACAGCAGATTTTTAGGAACATGTATTGGTTTTGTGTAATAATTTTTAAAATACATTTTGAATGTATATATAAATCATATCACATTACAAGCATGTATAAAAAGTATACTTAAGTCAAAAATAAAATATACTTAAAAATACATGCAACATTATAACACACACTCCATTGATTATCATAATACTTGAGTACAATGGCCCAAAGTGAAAGAAAAATACAAAAAGCATTAATTTGTAGTGTAATGATGAGAAATAGATTACATACATATTATTCATTGTTAATTATTAAGTTAAGAATAAGAACATGGTATAAAGTACAATATTAATATAATGTATCTAATTATAATTTTATCTCATTGCAATTGGTTTCTATAAATGTCATATTTTTATGTCATTTTTGTATGGTGTATCAGGAAGTAAGTATACTTCACTTTGGGCAAAGTACTTGGAGAAATTTAACTTAAAATTCCTAAAATTCTCCTCCTTGAGTACTAGTGCTCAAAATATTAGAAGAGATTCTGCAAATCAATGGAAAAGAATAATCTATATGAAGTTGAGTATTGTTCTTTTGAGGTCTGTGAAAATTTTTGCTGGGATTTTGATGGTCATTGCATTGAATCTGTAGGTTGGTTTTGGCAAGATTGCCATTTTTACTATGTTAATTCTAACTACCCAAGAGCATGGGAGATCTTTTCATTTTCTAGTGAAATCTTCAATTTCTTCTTTCAAAGGTTTAAAGTTCTTGTCATACAAGTCTTCTATTTGTTCAGTTAGAGTTACTCTGAAATATTTTATGCTGTTAGTTGCTATTGTGAAGGGTGATGTTTTTCGGATTTATTTCTCAATCCATTTATCATCTGTGTAAAGGAGGGCTAGTTTTTTTAAGTTAATTTTTGTATCCCACTACATTACTGAATGTGTTTATGAATTGTAGAAGTTCCTTAGTAGAATTTTGGGGGTCGCTTATGTAAACTATCACCTCATCAGCAAATAGTGAGAGTTTATTCTTCTTTTCTGATTTGTATCCACTTTAGCTCCTTTTGTTGTGATATTTATTCTAGCTGGAACCTCGAGAACTATATTGAATAGATATGGAGAGAGTGGACATCCTTGTCTTGTTCCTGATTTCAGTGGTTTTACTTTGATTATTTTGATGTTGGCTGTTGGCATGCTGTATATTGCCTTTATTATGTTTAGGTATATTCCTTGTATTCCTACTCTCTCCAAGACCTTTATCATGAAGAGATGTTGCATTTTGTCTAAGGTGTTTTTCAGCATCTAAAGATGATCATGTATTTTGTTTTGATTTAAGTTTGTTGATATGATATATTACATTGCCAGATTTTCATATGTTGAACCATCCCTGCATCTCTGGGATGAAATGGAATTGATTGGGGTGAATGACTTTTCTGATGTGTTCATATGATAAAGTAAAAAACCCAAGATAGACAAAATGATCCTGTACAATAAAGGAGCTTCTAGAAGCATCACAATTCCTGACTTCAAACTCTACTGCAGAGCTACAGTTTAGAAAACAGCGTGGTATTGGCATAAAAACATAGAGGAGGAACAAGAAAACTGTATTGAACACCAGATTTTTGACAAAGAAGCAAAAAATATAAAATGGGAAAAAAAGCTTATTCAAGAAATGGTGATGGTGTAACTGGATATCAACATGTAGAAAATGAATATAGATCCATATCTATCATCATACACAAAACTCAAGTCCAAATGTATTAAAGACCTCAAAATAAAGACAACCATACTGAAACTCATAGAAGAGAAAGTGGGAAGGACACTTGAACTATTTGGAACAGAAGACCACTAAATACAACCCCAGTAGCACAGAGAAAAAAGAGAAACTTCTGTTAAGCAAGAACATGACCAGCAAGACAAAACAGCAGCCTACAGAATGTGAAAAGATCTTTACCATCCCCACATCAGACAAAAGACTGATCTCCAAAATAGACAAAGAACTCAATAAATTGCTCATCAAAAGAACAAATAATCCAATAAAAACTAGGGTATGGATCTAAACAGAGAACTCTCAACACAGGAATCTAAAATGGCTGAAAGACACTTA
>LOJH01053633.1:0-12160 GCA_001685095.1 Ellobius talpinus
CTCCCTCCCTCTCTCTCTCCCTCCCTCCCCTTCCTTCCTTTTCTGTCTCCTAGTCTCATTCTCTGTCTCTCTGTCTCTGTCTCTTTTTCCCTCCCTCTCTGGTGCTGGGGATGGAACCAAGGGCCTCACACATGGTAGACAAGCATCGTATGACTGAATTACACTCCTTTTCTTACCGGGTTTTGCAAGTTCTCTGGAGCTCGCCCTTTTCTCTTTAGCACTGCTCCTCACTCGGACCAGAGCTCCCCTTCACCCCCCCTTCACACTGGCCTCCCTCCTTAGCTTCTCGGATTGAGCTCCCCTTCACCCCCCCTTCACACTGGCCTCCCTCCTTAGCTTCTCCGATTGGAGCATGAAATACCCTTCTCGGAATTCGGAGAGGCACCCACAAAGTGGAGTAAAGCCTCAGCCTCCGCCTCACTGTCAGGCACTCTCTGTCTGACCCCACCCCTAACCCCAACAGTGAGGTCTGGGTTCTGCTCTCTCACCTCCTGGCCTTGCATGTGATGTTTCTTCTTCCTGGAGAGCTTTTCCTCTCCTTTTACCTCTTCCTTCCTTGATTAGGTCTCACCTGCCAGTAACTTGTACCCCCTCCATCACAATAGTGCACCCCCTAACTAGCCGTGCAAGCACTCTGCCCCTTCAGGCATGCATGTACACGCACACACACACACACACACACACACACACACACACACGGAACAGAGACACTATCTCTTGCCCTCTCTGTAGTACTTGCTTGTGGGCCTCAGACAGGCTAAGTTTGTTCCTGTCTCAGTGCCCTTGTATGTTTTCTTCCTCTGTCTGAAGTACTCTGACCTCAGGTTTTCATAAGAACTGCCTTTCTGCATTAAATAAACTAAATGTCACAAGGCCAGACATGCTCATACTGGCCGAGGTATTCGCCTTTACCATTTCCCCAACTAGACCGTTAGCTCTCGAAGGCACTGACCTTAGCTGTCTTAGCGTCTTATCCTAGCGTTTAAAGCTCCAGCCAACACATAGGCCCTTAGTAAGTGCTTAACCAATGGACTGATGGATTATAAGAAAGCCTATTGTAATTGTCCCTTTTGAGAGGGGGAACATGAGTGGAGTTGGAAGGAAGGGCATGAGAAAGACTGGAGGGAGGACAGGAAAGAGGGCAATCATGTAATTATATCTCAATTGAGGTAAAAAATTGAAGTTGTCCCTCTCACAGTCAATTTTTAAAAGATTTATATTTTATTTTTATCAAATGGGATATATATTTCAGGTACATTTGGAGGCCGGAAGAGCATGCCCTGGATCCCCCAGAGCTGACACGACAGGCAGCTGTGAGTTGCCTGTCATGGGTGCTGAGAACCTAACTGGTTATGACATAAGTCACAAAACAATCCCACACCAGTTTGGGGTCCTTTGCAAGTTCAGTGTTCACTCCTAACCACTGACCCAGCACTCTGGCCTCATCAGTCAACTTTTTATGGTCAAATCACCATGTAGTTCTTGCAAGACAAACTGTGAGGCCCCAGAGACTCTTAGCTGGCCAGCTGGAGGTTTTACTCTTCTCCATATAGACATCCTGAACTACTGTCTCCAAGAAAAGAGACACTGTCTGCTCTCCTCCTGCAAACTGCTCTTTCTCTTCTGATGTCCAGGGGCTTCAAAAATTCCACCCATGAGCCCAAACCCCGGAACACACCCCAGAACAGGTCTCCTCTCTCAAAGCACACAGTAGGCTCCCCAACCAGAGCCTTCCTGATCATTGTCTCAGTTGCTGTCATTGAGCTTCTCCTGCCCTAAGCCCCAATGGGGGTGCTTCTGTTGCAGGGAGCTGGGGTGCAGGGCCCACTCTGTTGATTCTCTCCACCTAATAATTGCAGTTTCTAGAACAGGTTTAGTCACCAACAGCTAAGTCTTCCATGAGTCCCAGCAACAATTCTCAGAGCACTGACTCTAGCACAAGCCTAGTCTACCCACTCGCTGAGAGGTGGACGTGATTGGCCCACTTTAGAGAAGCAAAAACTGGTGTCAGGAGCTTGGTAGTTTGCCCGAAGTTCTATGCAACTGTAGGCTGGACTGCAGGTCCATGTACTTCTCCTGAGACTGGGCTCAACTGGCACAGGGAAGCTCAGAGTAGAAAACTCAGAGAACTATGCTCATGTACCCTATGAGTCTCCACATCCCTCAGGTTTCTCCCCGGCTCTATCAGAGGAGAAAATCAGAGGTCTGGGCAAGCGAATGTTCCACTTACATGCAGACAAACTAAAAGGTTCATGGTTTGAGGGGGTGTTTTTGTTTTGTTTTTGTTTTGTGTGTGTGTGTGTGTGTGTGTGTTGTTTTTCTGATACTAAGATAGCTGACCTGGCCTGTTATAATATTTGAGCAAATGAAACCACTGCTAATCCAGTTTCAGTCTCTGACACCTGTTGGGAGACTTCCAAAAGCACTGAGCTCTAAAATAGACCCAATTTCGAACTCTCTATACAAAACTGGTATCCCCCTAGACACAATCTCCATGGTAGCCAGGAACTCTCTGGACACTCTCATCTGACCCAGTTCTGTTCCAGCCTCTCAGGCTCCATAATGTCTCCCAGAGGTCTAACCCTTTCTGCCTATACCCAGCAGCCTTCCCAACACAGAGAGCCTGTATTTGCAAAGTGCACACTGTATGCCTTTCTGTGCTCCATCTTGAACATAGCTTAATGTGAGGGAGTCCTCAAGACAACCCCATAAGGCTGAAGCAATATTTTCCCCAGTTCTATAACCAATGGCCGATGCATGCTATCCCCAGCCCTTACATTCAGAATTCCCTTTGTCCCAAACACCTGTCACCCATTCCTATTATCTTTGACCTAACTAACTCTCACTCAGTCTTTAGGAATCACCTCCAGGAAGTCTGTCTGGACATGATCCCTCCTTGGAGCTCCTGCAGCCACCCATGCTAGCCCCAGCACATAGTACATCTGACTATCTGAGTCTACCACAAGAGGGGATTTTGTAATTGCAAAGTTCCTGCAGTATGAGTGTGGTATGCTTGACCATGACAGGGAGGCCACAGTTGAGAAAAATACATAAAAGAGAAACTGGAGAACTAAATGCCAAGAAGAAGCAAGGGCCACTTTGTGCCAGCCTCGTGGGCCTAGCTATAGTTTGCATTTGTTTGAAACATCATGAGAGGACCAGAGAAGTTTGTGTGATTGATGCATGCATGCATGGATGGATGATAGATGGATGGACAGATGGATGGATGAACAGATGGAAGGATGAATGGAAGGATGGATGAACAGATGGATGGATGGATGATGGATGGATGGATGAACAGATGGATGGATGGATGGATGATGGATGGATTGATGGATGGATGGATGAACAGATGGATGGATGGATGAATGGATGGATGGTGGATGAACAGATGGAAGGATGAATGGAAGGATGGATGAACAGATGGAAGGATGAATGGAAGGATGGATGAACAGATGGATGGATGGATGATGGATGGATGGATGAACAGATGGATGGATGGATGGATGATGGATGGATTGATGGATGGATGGATGAACAGATGGATGGATGGATGAATGGATGGATGGTGGATGAACAGATGGAAGGATGAATGGAAGGATGGATGAACAGATGGAAGGATGAATGGAAGGATGGATGAACAGATGGATGGATGGATGATGGATGAATGAATGGTGGATAGATGGGTGAACAGATGGATGGATGGATGGATGGATGAACAGATGGATGGATGAACAGATGGATGGATGGATGAATGGATGGATGGATGAACAGATGGATGGATGAACAGATGGATGGATGGATGGATGATGGATTAATGAAAGATGAGTGGTTCCAAGAGCTCCATCCAGGGCTCAGATGAGACCAGGAGCTCCACACAAGTTTGTGGAGTAAATAAACAGACATTTTAAAGCTGGGAGTTTTCCAAGAGGGGGAAAAAAACTTTATTTCTAACTTGGACTTGCATTTCACTTGGGTCCTAGTCATAGGGGGACATACACACAGACCAGTCCCCACTGTCCCTGCAGAGCACCGAATACACATTTGTCTCTGCCACACTTGGATGGGAGGGTTCGATGGTTTTGAGAAAGGTGGCCCCACCGATCCTGCTGCGGGCCACTGAGTCTGCTCAGTAGGTGAGCAGAGCGCAGACTCCAGCTAGCCACTTACCACCACTTGGAAAAAAGTTTCCTTCACTAGACAGTAGGGCTAATAACAAAGGGTTTGGGGGTTGTTTAGCCATCAGGTGAGAGACTGTAGGCACACTAAACCTATGCCTGGCACACATCGGGCATTTTATAAAGTATAAAGGGATGGTCTGGTCTTCTGTGGAATACAAGCGAAGGGAAAAGATGGCAAAAAGGGCGCAGAACCAACACGTGGCCAAATGTATTCTCTGTCCTGAGTGGGAGCCTGGTATGTGGGAGGGGGAGCTGGTGCCCCTCATGATTATACCGATCCTATAACAACCTTTACCTCCCAGGAGCCTACAATGTACCAAGTGTACGCATATTAGTTCAGAGCCCCTGGGGGTCATACTCATAAATGTTTTTAGGAGAAGGGTAGTTCATTGTCTGAGCTCTCTTGTCTTGGCAATTTGATCCCTGAGGCTGAATGTGTCTTTACACACTGGCCTTGAGCCCCTCACCCCTTCTTCTTCCCTCCTTTTTGTGGACACAAGCTCCTGAAGAGAAGCTGCATTTACAGAGCCTAATGAACTGATGAGAAGCCCAGCCCTGTGGAGAGACCAGACTGCCACAGGTGCAGAGGCTAATTGCCTTATCTTGGGCTGGCGTCAGCCCCCAGAACAACCAACCCTTGCCCACCTCTGTGTCAGACATAATGTCCTGCGACTAATAGATAAAAGCCTTTATAATTTACTGCCTTAGTAGATGCACTGGCTTCCAACCCAAAAGCTAAGGATGTCATCAGGTGGCATCTTGGGCCTGCAGAAAAGCTTCCGCCGTCTCCTGCACCCGCCTCTCTGATGCACCCACCCGTGTATTTTAAACTTGCTCTGACTTGTGACTTTCTTTGTTCTGTGAAACTATAAAATGTCCCGGAACTGCTTCCACGTCAGAAAATGGAGTTTCCATCTGTGTTCCCAGGCCATGACCACTTAAAATGGCTCCAGAATAAACTTTCTCTTATTCCCTTTGAGTTGCGAGCTGAAGTTTTGTTTTGTTTTGTTTGACACCTTTAAAAGATAAACAGATTGCTGAGCAATGTCAGGTGGCTCTGGAGTTAGGGCGGGGCAGGGAGATTCCCAGCTTTGCATTGGGGAATTCATCTGTGCTGTCTATGATGGACAGAACTTGGAAGTTGGATGCTGCGCAGCATCTTGGGTAAACTGAGGAGAAAAGTGGCTTTAGCCTCCCATGGATTGAGAACTAGAAAGGCAAGCATGAGGCGAGGCCCAACAGTGGCTTAGGGGAAGGCAGGCTGGAGCCCAGACAAATCTTCTACACTAGCACCTCATGAAATGTGTCCTTGGCCACACTTAGGGCCCGTGTAACAGCCTTTAGGGGGATGGGCGGAAGGCAGGTGGAGGCATGGGTTGTGCCTATCCTCCACCGTAATCACAAGATCCAAATCTTTTCTTCCTATTCACAGATATGTTCTATGGGTTTCTGCGGTTCCATCTTTCTGGAGAACCCGGGCCCCACCTGTAGCTGTCCACAGGTGTCTACGTGCCACAAAAGTATCATTAACTGCTGAAGCAAAGACTAGGTGGCCCACAAAGACAAGGGTGTTTACTATCTGACCCTTTGCCAAGGACATGCGTTGGTCCTGTCTCATTGGCCTAGACAAATCTGACAGGTTTCACCTCATTTTCCTGGGTCTCCAGACATATGGACATGGGAAGGTTTACTACAGTAGAGGCAGATTGTAACCCGTACCCTACAAGTTCAGAACCATTGCTGGTGGCAGAATATATTAAAAGTCACCACTCACCTGGGCCTTTACTATTCCTTGGAAGGTAAAACCGTGGGCCCATCAGCCCAGCACCCTCTCTTCATGGGCTTCTGTGAACAGAATCTGTTAAAGGACCAGCACACAGTAGGAATTCTTTCCCCTCTTGATCCAGAGTTCCTTGAAAGACTGGGTTTTGTTTTGATTTAATTTTTTTGTCCTCTACCTAGCTCTGAGATATTTCTACTGTAGTCAGCTGGGGCTCCAGAGGCAACAAGCATTTTTATTTGAAAAGCCAGGGAGGAATAATAATAGCATGATTTAACATCACAATTATCTCTGGGAGCAATGTATGCATATGATTATTTCTATTTGGAGGAAGAGGAAATGGGAAGAGGGAAGAATGAAGTCACTTGCTGAAGGTCCCACAGTGAGTCAGGAGACCTCCACCCACCTTGACACATGTCAATGTTTCTGTGACCCTCCGGTGACAGCCACCCTGGAATCTGTCAAAGACTGTGAGCCACTGCTCTGGGCCAGACGCCTACAGATGGCCCCTCAAGGCAGGCTATCAGTATAGGCTCAGGCTTCAGAGGAGAACTGTAGAGTGATGGAAGCAGCAAGCTCTGGTGGCAGGACTGGAATCCACAGCATCCTCCACCTGGAGGCCAAATGCTTTATATCTTTGATATGAATCACCCGCATCTGTGATCTGGGCACTATCAGTCCCACTTTCTAGGTGGGAATGCAGTGATTCAGAGAGATGGGAACTAGGCATGACATTAAGCCACCGATTGCACCAGCTGTCCAGAGGTCTAAGGACACATGGCATGTCCTGTGGGCTAACCCCCAGACTGTCACACTCCTGAAGATGAAACTATTTTAGGACTTTTCACCTTACTAGAAAGTAGCAAGTTCATTTTTGTGAGTTCCCAAGGGGCTGCCAACTGAAGGCTCTGAAACTGGAGGATGCTCCTTACTGAGAAATGCTCACTAATAGAGGATGGGCAACCAGTTTGCAGAACGGCTTTAGTCCTGAGCAGAAAATGAGCCAACCTTTTGTTCAGCAAGTATCAAAGCATGGACATAGGACCAGGCCTTACCCAAAGGTCATCACATTTACTGAGCAGAGACAGATAGAAATATGGGTTCTGCAGCCCAGGCTGCAATGGTCACGGTCTCGGTGACATCATTAGCTGCAGTTCTAAAGGAATGTGTCTCCGCTGTCAGATTTGTAATGGATTCTCCTCCCTTATTGTCGTTTGGTGCATTTGTAGGATACGGAGGAAGAAAAATGGAGAACGAGAGGTCAAGGAGAGAGATGAAGAGTCAGAGTAAAGGGACACGAGTGGGTGCGGGGGCAGTGCAGATGCTGGAGAAAGAGGGCGGGGCGGAGGGAAGCAAGGAAAAGGAGGTAAATGCCAGTGTCCTCTTCTGCCTCTCCCCAAATCTACTACATCGCAACAGCTCAGGAAACCCTTATCAAGTTAAATTGAATCTTACAGGAATAAGACTGTGGACACAGGCAGGTGAAGCCACCGTGGACACATCACCTCTGGTGAGTACGTCTGCAACTCGTAGCCAAGCATTCTGGCAAGTGGGGTAGGGTGAGGAGAAAACTCCTGAGCATGTCACCTGCCTCAGATATGAGAGTTCTGGTGGGGACGTGGAGTAGGATCCAGGCGGGGCTGCAAAGGACTTGGAGACGTAGCTCAGCCTGATGTCACTGTCTCTTCCCACTGTGGTCAGCTCTGTCTTGGTGAAGTTGTTTTAGCACCGTGTCAGACCCCTAAGATCTGCCAATCACTTAGGAGCCGAGATGAGCAAGGGGGTGAGAGAAATCACCTGCTGACTGCCCTTCCTCAGATAAGCATTAAAACCAAAGCAGCGATGACTGACCCCCTCGAAGAATGAAGGTGAGATATGAAATATAGGAAAGTTGGGCCAGGATATTGGGAGCAGCGATGAGATGTCAGGGAGGGATTTCATTGTCAGGGGAGGGCAGATAAAGAAATGAAGTCATCTGTAGGGGTGCAGAGAGGAACACTGGCCCCAGAAAGATCTGACTTTTAGTCATATTTCCCTGGAAGAGCACACGGCAGCATGGAATGGGGTGACCAAAGATGTCACATAAGAAAAGGAAGGGAGGGGCTCATTCTGAAGCCCGCCATTTTGAATCAGCAGAGAGTTGGCCATGGTAGCATTTACTGAGTACCTACCAAATACCAGGTACATACAGCCTCCCTTCGGAGCTTCATGGAGATATGAGGGAAAGGACATTATTATTATCTGCATTATATCAGTGAGGAAATTAAGACCCAGAAAAGGAAAAGAATTGTTGCAAAATTACCCAGCAAAGGAAGGCTGGCTACGGGGTTTAAACTCAGCCTAGGCTCAGGTGTGGTCATGCACTCTCAGGCGATACTTGGAAAATTCTTGAAGTAGCACTCAGGGAATCCTGTGAGTTTTCACAGTCTTCCATGTGCTTTCTCAAACACCCCAGAGTGAAGCACTTGAGCAGCCCGCTGCTGCAGAACAGGGGAGCCTACCACACAGCTAGCTGCCGTGGGAGCTCTAGAACACCCCAAACCCAGCTATCAGCTACTCCTGGAGACAAGGAAAGTCGCCTGCCACCCAGCATACTTAGCACAGTGAGGACAAAGCAATGGGCTCAGGAGTGTGTCAGTAAATTCACACACACACACACACACACACACACACACACACACACACCAGCACCATAACTCACCCGTTGTAGCTGCTTCAAGGGCTTCCCCCGCACAGATCTCAAAGCCTGGGGAAGAATGACCTGCAAAAACAGAACAAAAGGCAAAGTGGGGTGGGAGGAGGCACTGGTGAGGGGAGCAGGGAAGGAAGGTGAGCAGAGCGCAGGAGGAAAGCCCCCACAAGAAGGAACGGAAAAGGATTGACGTTCGGAAAGGTTTCACAACAGATCTTGACAGCCATGCCTGTCAGATTAGAACGATGAATGGTGTCTATTTCACCAACCCTTGGCAGAAGGGCGATAATGGGAGTTCGCTGTCTGTGGGAGGGTGCTTGAAACCATATCTAATAACCTAAAGAGCTTGGAGGCTTTATTAAGGGATACTTGTAAATCTTGAGAGGTTCTCAGAAAAAAAAATACCCAGAGAAAGTAACAAGCCACAGAATTTACTGTTCAACGGTGGAGTGGTCTCCAGCCGCCTTCTCTGAAGCTCACCAGCTTTTCACTGATGTCAAACTTTGGGGTTCCATAATACTTTCTTTGGATGTGGGCATTGCTATAAGAGAGCCCATGGCTTTCCCCAAGCCAGCTTCCTGCAGCCTAACTTAGCCGCCTCCAGCGTAATTTACATGAAAGCAACAAGTCTTTTCAAAGTAAAATTGACGAGCCCTGCTCGGCCAGCCGGCGGGGTATCCAGCCCCGCTCCCACTTTCTTTCCTCCAAACAACCCCAGCCTCCATTCGGAGTAAAATCATAGCAAATTAGCACCTCATCAGCGATTAAACGTGAATTAGAAAGAATAAAAAAGACGGACGGCACTTGTTTACGCGTTGATGGTGCCGCTCCACACTTGGCAAATGCCGAGTCCTGGACCTCATTAACGTTCCCCGTCCTTGTTCTCTAAGTCTGGTAGGGATGTTAACCTTTAAAATCCGGCTAATTACTGAAACCTCTTGGTCTTCCTCCCAGGTTGCCCGCTTCTCCTCAGACCTTGAAAACTAGCATGGGGACCGCTGTGTGGCAGAGTCGAGGCGCAGCTAGCACCTGTGTAAGCCAGGACTGTACAGGGCTTGGGTTCTAGAGGGCAGGCAGCCCTTAGGACTCCCTGACCTGGCTTTTGTAAACTAGCCTTGAAACTACGACTTCCTGTGCTGAGTAGTCAAAACCAAACCTGACTTCTCCCAGCCCAAGCTCCCACCGGTCCCTCTGCCTGGCGTCAGGGGCAGATGCCTCAAGCCAGAATGCCTGAGCTGCCTGCAGATCTTACCTGTACACTGTTTTGTCCCTGGTATTCTGCCTGGTCGGGTGGTCGAGTGGCCGATCCAAGATTCAGGAGGCACCCTGACTCTAGCTCAGAGAAGTGCCACAGAGGAAGCTGTGAGGGCTACCAAGTCCCCTTAGAATGACAGTTCTGGAGCCTTTCCCCCTTTTATGGATGAGAGTCTCCCCCTGTCGCTCAGCCCTCTCGGCGCTCACTAGCACAGCACAGGCAGCCAGGAGCCAATGGGGAAATGGCAAGGCAGTCAGAGCTCAGACCCCCAGGCCTTTCCACTCAACTCCCTGGGCCTGGGTGAGACACAATAGCTGGTGATGGGATGTGGGGGAGGACGCAAGCACGCAGTCTGGGGGTGGATTCTCAGTGTAGTGCTGTTTGTCACTTCCAATTCGGCCACTTTCAGCATTTCCAGGAGAGTGTCACAGGAAAGCAGAGACAAAGGTGGGGGGGAAAGGCAGAGACAGAAAGATGGAGAGACAGTGAAACAGAAAGGCAAAGAGAAAGTCGGCAGACAGAATGGAAACAGGCGATGGCTGAGACACAGGAAGAGTGCAGACAAAGCAAGAGGAAAAGGGAAAAAGACGCACAGCCACAGAGGCTCTCCGAGGCTAGGAGATAAAGAAGGACAGAGTCGGAAAAACAGAAATACTGGGACAAGGAAGGCTGTCTCAAAATACAGGAACCAAGGGATGTCTTGGAGTGCCCAAAACAGTTCTTGGCTATGGGAAAGGAACATTCAGCTCCACGTTGGCTGGGTCACACACACACTGAGATGTGTATGAGTGCACATTTATCTTAGGGTGCCGGTTGACTTGGGCACCTGCCCAAGCTGATGCCAGGCACTGCTTTCCCTTACAACCAGGGGCTGCTGTTCGATTTCCTGTTTCCTCTGGCAGTAACATTGGGGTGTGCATCTTAAAATCCCCCTCAGAGTCCTGGCTGTGATGTATCTGGGAGGGAGCACATCCATCCCACAGGAACCCTCCAGGGCGCCATGAGCAGCTTGCAGGGTCTGCACAGCTGGAAACAGCTCCCAGAACATGGGCATCTCTGAGTTTGGAAGAAAACATGCTTGTCTCTTTAGCCAGCAGCACAACTGTTTGCCTCGGTGGGGAGACTGCCAGCGGCTGGCCAGTCATGAACACCTGGGTTGCACCAGGCAGTGAACAAAGATGTCAAGTTTAATTCTCATGTCCTGGCCAGGTGCAGCAGCATAGGCTAGAGAGCTGAGAGACTGGCCCCTGAACATAGCATGTCTGTCACCAAGACCTATCATCCAGACCCAGATGGATCTGGCCCTAACTCCCTACGTACTGGACAATGGCCCACTCTGAGGACTTGGCTCTAGAATGTCCACCTCTGAGACTCAGTCTGTTTGCCCGAACAAGGTAGACAAGAGCAGCTAGTAACACTGGAAGTCTGGCTTTAACTTCTGCCTCTGCCACTCACCAGTACAGAGTCCTGAGACAAGTTAATAGAATCGGCCTCAGTTTGCTCATCCATAGAATGGGGAAAAGAGTCCCATTGGAAGCTTGCCATAGAGAAAGGAGGAAATGCCAAGAACGTCTGCCGTCACTGGCACATGGCCAGCACTTCCTCACAGCTGCCCTCGTGGTTGCAGTGATTAGCTTAATCATGCTCGGTCTGATGCACCAGCCACGCTTCATGCTTCTCTAGGGCATCAGCCTCTTCCTGTCATTTCATGCTCTCATACACCCAGGATGACAGAAGGGGCCATTTGGTGAGTACCTAGCACATCACAGCACATCCCAGACATCGTCACTTGTTTCACCAGAACCTCAGCAAAGCCGTGATGTGGTTGTCACAATGTAGCCTTACGTGACTAAGCAGCTGCAGTGTGGCGTAGTGACAGTCATGCAGGGGGAGTGGGGAGGTCCCAGATGCCCTGTCCCTCTGGCCCTGACTCCAGGCCCCTGCTCTTTCTCATCTCCACCCTAAACTTTCCTTCTGCAGGACTCCTCTCCCATGGTGAACAAAGGGCTGGCTCTGACAGGCAGGAACATAAACTTCCAGGCACTTGCCCGGCATCTGGTAGCCATGTCTTGGGCTGTCTTCCTGCTTGCCGAGCTGGAACTCCTAGTGTCTCTAGTCACTGCTACCCAAGGATCTCACAACCTGAAAATGAGCTGTTTCTTTATCCTCAAGGTCTAACTCTCATGCCATCCGCTCCTATTCTCTTTAATTCCCCCTCCCTTCTCCTAATCTCTACCTACATAAGCTCTTGG